>JAJKFI010000051.1:846433-886433 GCA_029204185.1 Lerista edwardsae
TGTGTGTGTGTGTGTGTGTGTGTGTGTGTGTGTGTGTGTGTGTTGTGTGTGCAGAGGGGTGTGTGTGTGTGTGTGTGTGTGTGTGTGTGTGTGTGTGTGTGTGTGAAATACAAGGAAAGGAACAGAATGGGAACATTCTTTTCACTGGCTTGGATAAATATATAGCATAGATTTTTCGGAGACCTTCAACATATGCTTGCTTGTTTGGCAAACCAACCTCTGAATAAAAAAGGGCCCAAAAGGGTTGCTACAATTCCTGTGCTGACGCATGAAGAGGTGATCCCATAATTCAGGCTCTGATTGTACCCTTAAGAAATCATGTTGAATTTCCCAACAGGTAAGCATCTTGACAATCCTCAGGAGCCTGATGAAGGCTGATAGCAGCCGTAACGCAAAGAGTTATACGGCAGATAACATCCTGGATATATCAATTGCTTGATCTGGATGTGTTACACACTCTCTTTGCAGAGAAGAGTCTCGAGTTTCTATTACAAGCACTTATCAGTTATATCACAATACATACAATAATTCTAGGAGGGGGAAATGCAGCTACAAATAAGTTGTCAGATAGTAACTAGCACATAAAATACCTCACAGTGATAAATATAGCCTTCAGCGAGCAGATTTATGAACTAACCATCAGTGTAATTCTGAGCTGGGCCAGTGATGCTACTTAGGGAAGCGAAGATGAGTTGCTCCATCTTTCCTGTTTCAGACCCCCTGTGATTATTCCCTAGAAGACCTGCTGATACATGTCACGGATCCATTCCACCCTTCCAGTTCATAACTGAGCTTGGCAAACTGAGCTATTCCTTTAAAAAAATGGGAAAACATCCTGGCTAATTCCGAGCCTAATTGTGAATCAAACTGAACCCTGCTGGAAGCCTAATGACATCACCATGAATGTGATGAAGTCTGGGCTATATCCCATGAGCCTCCAATCCTCTCTCCCACCAGTCCCAACCTAACTCCCTCTCCTGCTCCCCTTTCCCATGTCATCAGGTTAGAAAGCAAATGGAAGGGGAAAGGATGTGTGGAGGCTGACAGCTGTGCCAAAGTAGGTGGGGGGGGGCAGTGATGTCATTCAGGGGGAACGGACCAGAACGGGCGTTCCGGATCCTAATGGGCTCTGTGACTGGTTCCGGGTTCCCGACAAGTGCCAATCAAAAGTGAGTTCCTGTTCCTAAATCATTTGAATGACACCACTGGGGGGGGGTCTTGAGTTTTCCTCCAACAAGGATTCAAACCCCAAACCACAAATCAGGGGGTCAATACACTGCTATTGTATTGAGGGTCATCATTATGAGCTACCAGAGATTGTAATCTGAGCCTGGGAATTATAAAGGTTGGCAGCATATTTTGAGCCAGCAAATGAACAGAAAGCAGAAGGATGGGATATGAATGAACGAACGAACGAACGAACGAACGAACGAATGAATGAATGAATGAATGAATGAATGAATGAATGAATGAATTAATTAATTAATTAATTAATTAATTAATGATCTGCCTTTCTTCTGGGACTCTTTTTTTTTACAATTGTGGTTGGGTGCCATCATGCTCAGCTGAGAAAACAAGGTTCCTGAGCATGGTATTGGTGAGTCAAGTGGCGCAAACAGGAGTATTCACAAGAAGTGTATTCACAGGGGCTTCTGCCCAGTTCTAGTGAGTTTCAGGGATTAATTGCATGTGACTAAAAATGCTAAAATAAGAACATCCTTTTCTAAGCAATCTTAAGACCCAATCATGGCCACATGAGGTGCTGACAGATCTCGTGGTCCACCTGTGCATCGCATGGGCTGCTGTTGTTGCAGCCATTCCAGTGATTTGCAGCTCACTGCTGATAGTATGGAGGCTGGTATGTCTCATGCTGGCTGTGGCAGGCCACACACAGCACAGGCAAGCAGGGGAAGTTTGGGGGCTGATTGCGGTCAGGGGCAGGTAAGGCAGGTCAAGGGAGCAGCTGCATCGTGGGATCCTATTTCCTCATTCTGACCCTGACATGCCCCCTTCATCCTAACCCCTACAGCCACACCAGCGAAATGACTGGCATATATCTTGCATCTGTTGGAGACCAGGTAGCAACAGAGGAAGTCAGCAAAACCTCTTTACTTCTCTTTACTTCTCGGCTCTCCCAGCCGACCTGATCCCCAGTGAGTTTGCAAGATGCAGAGGAGGTTACGTCAACATCCCTGCAACTTGCAGGCCAGCCCTGGATAGGATTGGGCCATTAAGCACTCACTTTGTGACAATGCAAGGAAGTTTCATTTGGAGGTATGCATAAAAGCCCTTGCGTGTGCACCACCAAACAGAGTATCCAAAGTCCTTCCTGTAGTTTGCTTAAGTTTGGCTTGTGTTCAGCACAGCCCATCTTTTTGCAGGATACGCCAGGTTCCCTGCAGCTCCCGTTCTCCCAGCTGTTTGACATCTGGCTCAGCAGCCCTCCTTCCCATCTCCAGACATTTCACCAAGTGTGTGGAAGAGTGCTGCAGAGTTGCTGGGAGTCTGCCTCCTGGCTACGGAGCACCTTGATGCAGCGAAACAGACAAGGCGAAGCCTACGATGACAAGCCCAATCTTTCAGCCGCGCTCCTCTTCCTAACTTGGGCCTGTTAAATCCAGAGTTTGTAACAGCCTCGGGGAGCAAAGGGCTCGAAGCAGGTGTCCTTGTCAAGATCAATAGAGCAGGCAATTGAGCACCCCCATTTTTTGATGCCTGGGGCAATCTGCCACTGAAACTGGGAAGGGAGACCAAAAAAATAAATAAACGGAGGCAAGCATGTGTTTAATTTTGTTCTTATCACAAATATTTTCCCTCAAATAAAACTGTTCTTGTAAGCTTCTTACTAGCTGGAGGGGTTTGTTGATTTTTTTCATTGAGAAGTCCCCCTGATGCCTTTTCCTTGCCAGCAGCACGGTAGGGGAAATCCAAGCAGCCCAGCCACTCCCAAACCATGTGCAATATAGTCTATCGAATCCACTCTCTTTCCTATGGCGTGCAGTCAGACAGGGCTCAAAGGACAGGGACTGAGCACACCTCACTGCCTACAAAGCAGCTTAAGGAATCAACCCCTTGCGTCAAAGCTCAACCAAGGCATTTTTTCATGTTGAAAGGGATGGGGGTCCTAGGCCGGCAATCCGGAGGCCCAAGTCTCCACTGAGTGAGCCAGGACTAAGAGCAGCTCGGACAAAACATTCAGACTGAGGGCGCAATCCTCATCCAGAGTTAGGCCGGCACAGTTAGGCCAGCACAGTTTGGCTAGCACAAGGGCCACCATAAAGTATGTTTGGACCACTCTCAGAGTCAGAGAGGCCAGCACACAGATGTGCGTCATCCTCCCTGACCAGCGGCGTCATGCTGCCGGAACACTGGGCGGGAGGAACGGGTGAGCGGCAGCCCGCCCGTTGCGTACCACTCCGTTTCGCCATCTTCCCCGCCCCCGCGGGCTGCCGCTCACCCGTTCCTCCCGCCCAGCGTTCCGGCAGCATGACGCCGCTGTCCCTGACTCCCTGGCTGAAACGACTGTTCTTGACCAGGTTCTTCTTCATTTTGAACAAAAGGGAACCATCGAACCAGATGAATGCCTGACTCAGACGTACTCAGGGCAGCTCCCTTGATATGCAGAAACTATATTTTAAATTCAAAGAGCTTAAATTCCAACAGCTGGACACGATTCGAGCATGTTGTGTGGCTGCCAGGAGTCATTTCATGGGACATGGGGGGGGGGGAATCCAGTAGAACATGGGATGGGGAAGGAGCAGGAATAGAGAACTGGCCTGCTGGAGCATTTTGCGGACAGTCCCTCTTGCTGTTATACCAGAAAATAATGGCTTCCACACAGAGACATCATCCAGGCGTGCCAAGAACCGGAACGCCCGGATGATTGGCAGCCCTCCGCCCCTATGGCGGAGGCCAGCCACGCCTTCCTGCGCCTCCCTGCACCTCGAATCGCTCCATTTCAGAGCGATTCGGACACACAGGAGGGAGGGAGGGCCCAGGAGCTGCTCGCCTGTCCTCGGGAGAGGCGGCGCGGCCCGGGCCCATCCGCGAAACTAGCGGAACGGTGTACTGGGCCGTTCCGCCAGGATGACACCGCTGCTTCCACAGCTTGAAAATGGATAGTGATACAAAATTTTGATGAGCCCTGAAAAAGGGAAAAAAGAAGTCTGTTTTCCAATCCTGCACCTCAATCACTGGAAACAATCCTTTCCCCTCTGCTGTTCTCCCCCTCCCCCCCCAAAAAAAGTCAGAATAATTCAATTGTTGCATAAGTGCATAGAACAGAAGAGGCCAGCGGTTCTTAAATTCTCCTCTGGCTTGGTTTACAGCTCTGTCTTTGCTCTTTATCTCCAGCTGCTAAATTCCATTAACAGACAAGCTAAAAATACACGAAACATGTTCCCGGTTTTCTTTTTCTTTTTTTCCCCTTATTTGAGCAAATGCCACCAATGCCATGGAGAGACTTTGGCATGAATAACAAGGCTGGAAGGTGGAGCAGCTTATGTCAGGCAAGACAGGCCAAGGGTCGAGTCAGCATCTCTGTTAAGACAAGATCTGTATGACAGCCCCAAGAGGTGTTTCCCCCCAAAAGCAAATAGTGCTGTCACAGGCATTTCTACTCAGAAGACAGGCATTTCTATCCACTGTGTTCAATGGGACTTACTCCAGGAAGGTGTGTATAGGATTGAGGCCTAGGTGAGTCTCCGGGTTTTGGACCTCCTTACCTCATCCTGACTCCAAGAGGAAATTTTCCCAAGAGGAAATTTGGCACTGAAGGACAGGCCTATGTGGATATCCTACAAGCCTTAATGCCATAAAGCTAGTATATGGCCCCCTGCTTTGAATGCAAGCAATAGCAGGCACATGTTTGCTACTGTATAAAATATGAATGGCTCTGAGATAGGAGAGGGAGACATGCTAGGTGAGGCTGTTGGATATGTTCATGTTGGACAAGTGAAAGAGAAAAGGAAGAGGAAAGGTCTCTTTTTTGTATATATAGCAGCAAAAGTAGCCAATGATGGACATGCCTTCCATTTCGGAAGGATGCTTGCAAAAGATTATCTAAAATTCTTTCATCACCCTCTAACGTCTTGTGCTGTTTCACTCAAAATTTCACTGTGATCAGAATTAAGCCTCAGCTTTAGTTGCCACCTTTTCCTTACCCGTGCAGGCGAGTGCAGGGGAAGACAGTCGTATAGATTTCTCAGACAGCCCACTCGTAACGATTCTGGCATGGGGATGCAACAGCCCTGGGGCAGACTTCCCTGCGTGATGCAGGGGATTGTGGACTGCTGGAGGTCTCCTTGAGGTAAGGGGACATTTGTCACAGCAGTCGCAATGAGTTCACACAGACCTGAGTCAGGGCGCAATCCTACCCAGAGCTGGGGTAGGAGCGCCGGCCAGCCAGCGCCCTATCCAGCACTGGGTGGGGGGAGGCTGGAGCCTCCTGCGGCAAGGGAACGTGCTGCTCCCTTACCGTAGGGGAGACGCCAGCCTCCCCTATGTGCTCCTCGGATCTGTGCCTGCTAAAGAGTGGGCGCAGATCCGAGGAGACTGTGCAACCCGAATCGGGGCCACACGGCCTCGCTGACGGGCTTAGGAAGTGGCCATACGGCCACCGCCCAAGCCCACCCAGGTCCTGCCCAAATCCCCCCTCCTGCCTCCCCCCTCCCACCAATCCCCGTCCCAAGAGGGGGCAGAGAATCCCTTGCGCCAACCATGTTCGATTGGCGCAAGGGAGGCTCTCCATCGGCCCTCTGAAGCCGGCATTGGCTTCAAAGTAAGCTCCGACGTGGGGGGGTGCTCGGCGCCCACACGCCAGCGCTCCACCCCTCGGGTCGCTATGACATAGCGTTGGCGCAACGGGCGTGCTAGGATTGCGTTGCCCGTGAGTCACGAGCCATGCGATATCGCTGGCACAAGTCCAGGTTGATCCGCTTCAACATATCTGGCCCTGGAAGGGGGTTAGGCTATAGTGCGTGGCAGCGCCATCATTCTCCGAAGCTTAATTTGCCCATCCCGCCCCTGTCAAGCCCTCCCCACACCTCATTCCACCCCCTTCTTGCCCTCCACCTGCTCTTCCCCACTCTTGTGGCAGACCTAAAGTGTCCAGCAGGGGTCCCTGTAGTGGCCAGCTGGAAGGTTCAACTTTCTCCCCAGTGCATCTACTAGAACGCTGTCGCCAAGCAGGTATCACACTTTTGCAACAGCATGTGCTAGTGGAACATGGCCCAGCATAGGATTGGGCCACACATTGCATGGGATTAAGCCCCTCCGGAGGTAGTGGCAATCATTCCACCGTGCAAAAGCTAGGAGGGTGATTCATGCGCGCGCGCACAGACACGGCATCCTCTATTATCTTTTCAGGCTGCTATTTATCATGTGGCAATGACAGAGTTGTCATTTTACAGAATTACGGAGGGCAGGGGGAAAAATGCGATCAGCGAAAACGGAGGTAAACATGCTTACGAATATTAGCTTGGAAGTGCCTGATAATTGTAGAAGGCCTTGGGCAACAACAAAGCCCAGATCTGCGGTCGTCGCTGCACATCTTGTCTTAACTTGTCTTTGTTAGTGCAAGTGAAAAGGTTAATGCTGTTCTCTTCCGTCAACACAGAATGAGGCAAGGTGGCACCTTTGAAATCTAAACGAACCCACCATGCAATGGAGGCGAGTGCTGGGAGAGTGGTATTATTTGCAGGCTTTCTTCTGGGAATATGAATGCCAATTAACTATGCATTGGCATATTAGATGGTAAAGATG
The DNA here is from genome assembly GCA_029204185.1 of Lerista edwardsae. NCBI lineage: Eukaryota > Metazoa > Chordata > Lepidosauria > Squamata > Scincidae > Lerista > Lerista edwardsae. The sequence continues at coordinate 853,196 of JAJKFI010000051.1, forward strand.
GGCGGGGGGAAGAAGAACAGATTGCTTTTAGCATGCTTAGCACAGGGTAGGCTTCACTGCTGTCTGCAAACAGCATATTGAGATGTCTCCATTGCAGACGAACCATAAGGGCTTCATCTTGTGACTTAAAATGGATGCCAAGTGGAGGGACACAACAAGGACAGGCTGGCTGGCTTTTCCGGGGAATGAAGATGCCTTTAGCGGAGGAGAATCGGTTCGGTGTCTGCTCAATACCAACTCAAAGCGGCATATAGCACGGACTAAGCCCTGATTCACACCGAAGCCTGCGCATGGGGCTTGGTGTGATGAAAACCCTCCTGGTGTCTGTAGCAGCTCATGATTCCAACAGCTGACACTGCCCCCTGCAGAGAGCCCCTTCCAACCCCGTCTTAGCACCACCACCGCCACCCCCCTCTTCCTCTCTTTCTAGTAGGGCTGGCTTCTTTGTGCATTTGTGGGGAGGAATATGGAGGTGCTAGTGAGACGTTAGATGCAGCCAGAGGCAGGGAGACCGGGTGAGTGAGCCAGAACCTGGGCAGTGGAGCTGAGAGATGTTGAGAGAGTCCCGTGGGTGAACAGGTGGCCAGCGGGTTGCAGTGCCGAAAGGGGCTTGTGGGAAGAGGGCTCTCCACAGATGGCTGGAGTGGCTTTAGAACTGTCAGCTGCTAGACACTCGGGGGCTTCTCACCATGTGACTCCAGTGTGAACCAGGCTTTTCTGCGCAACACAACAAAGAAAGCAGTCCTCAAACACAGGAGCAGAAATGTAGCAAAACCGAGAGAAACTCTGCAACTAGAAGAGTATTACAGTGCAATCCTGGAGGGGGAGGAGCGCTGACGCAACATCGTTGCATCGGCACTCCGCCATTAGCGCCGACATGGGAGCACCCGCGCAGCACTTCCCTCGCGTCGGCCAAAGCTGGACGGCACGAGGGATTCCCTGTCCTGTATCGGGATGGGGATTGGTGGGAGGCGGGGAGGCGGGGCCTGGGCGGGCTTGGGAGGTGGCCGTATGGCCACATCCTAAGCCCATCAGCGAGGCAGCGAGGCCCCAATTCAGGCCACATGGTCTCCTCGGAGCTGCGCCCACTAAAGAGCGCACGCTCCCTTGCCGCAGGGAGGCTCCAGCGTCTCCTAAACAGCGTCGGGTATGGCACTGGCCCGTCGGCCTCGCCAGTCCGGCACTGTTTAGGATTGCACCCTTAGTTGAGAAAGGCAACCTCCAGGTACGAAAATATATAGTACACATTTGACACATTTATATATATATAACAAATATATACACATTTGACACAGCATGTGTGTATGAGATCATTTTTCCTATGACTTTTTGCTTGAAGATTGTCTTTTCTGGCCCAAGACATTTAAGGCTGGACTAGACACAACACAGACCTTGCAATTGTTTTTCTAATAATTAACAGTCTTAGAGCACTATCCCAATCTGGAGTTAGGCCGGCACATAGGCCAGCAAAGTTTAGCCAGCACAAGGGCCACCATAAAGTGCTTTTGGACCACTCTCGGAGTCAGAGAGTGTGTTGGCCTCTCTGACTCCGAGAGTGGTCCAAACATACTTTATGGTGTCTCTTGTGCCGGCAAAGCTTTGCTGGCCTAACTGTGCCGGCCTAACTCCAGGTTAGGATTGCGCCCCCATACGGCTGCATTGAAGTTCAGAGAAGTGGTGAATTGGGCTTTCCATTCATGCTGCTTCCCTCCTCTAAACAGCCTCCCCTGGCTGTTAGTAATTCCTCAAGGGAAAAAATAAAATCAGATTAGGAAAATTTAATTTTTTTTATTACAAGCAAATTCAAATTAGATGTCAAAAGCTACAATCCTGGGCACACTTTCTTGGGAGCAAGTCTCAGGGCCCAATCTGATCCAAGTTTCCAACGCCAACACAGCCCCAAGGTAAGCAACAACATGTTCCCTTAGCTAGAGGAAACCTCTGTGACTGCCACCCCATCGCAGGATGCAGCAGATGCCCCATCGGCATGGCTGCATCAGCACTGGAAGGCTGGATAGGCCTGGGACCTCAGTCAGTGACCAGTGAGGCTAGTTTCAGTGTAAAATATGCATAGGGTTATGCTGTGATTTAGGTGCCCAATGAATGGCCTACGGCACAATCCTATCCAGGGCCTCCGCTGGAGGGACTTGCATTCCACCTGGCCTGCCATAAAGTGTTTTGCAACAGTGTTAGTACCTGGATCACAGGTGGAAAAGTCAGAGCCTTCCCACATGTGCTGTCAGCTGTCAGTATCCTCTCTGGATGAAGTAAATCCAGGACAGGGTGAGAGGGAGGGCAAGAGGGAGTGGAATTGGAAGGAGGTGGGAGGAGGTTGAACAGATCAGGCCTGCACCCTGGATCCTAAACCCCTTCCTGGACTCAATCTGCCTGCGTAGATCAAGGGCACAATCCTAACACAGAGTTAGGCCGGCACAGTTAGGCCAGCAAAGTTTTGCCGGCACGAGGAACACTGTAAAGTATGTTTGGACCACTCTTGGAGTCAGAGAGGCCAACACACAGACATGTACCATCCTCCCTGACTCTGAGCATGGTCCAAACGCACTTTACGGTGTCCCTTGTGTCCCCAAACTTTACACTGTCCCCAAACTTTGCTGGCCTAACTGTGCCAGCCCAACTCCGGGTTAGGATTGTGCTCCAAGTCAGCTTTGTGCCAGCTATTTCTCTGGTGCAGGTCTGTGTTGACTTTTAGCGGCTGCTGGGGCTTAGCCTGGGGCAAAAGAACAAACATCCCCTTACCCTGAGGAGACCTCCAGCAGCCAAAAATCCCCAATGGGATTCAGCAGTAGCTGCACTAGCATTGTTAAAATAGCAGAGCTCTAATCAGCAATATCAGGATGGGGCTTGATAGTGTGGCTTAGAGCCTGCCATCTTCCTGGCTTCATTCGCACCACATGTGATGCTTATGGACAGTCGGTGACCTTGTACTAAAGTAATGTCAACAGTGATTTCTCTAGTGGTTCCAGGTGCCTTGTTTGCTTCCAGGTTTCATGCCATGTAGTACATGGAGGGGGTTTGTGCTGGCAAACAATCCATTGTTACTCTGTAGCTGGAGCACTGAAGCATAGGATCGGATGCCTGGCTATAACACCCCCCCCCCCAATGAAATGCTATTGACGCCTTTTCGAAAATAACTTGCATTTCCTCTTACAATCTGATACACAGCAGAGCTCTTGACAGCACTCCAAATCTTTATTAATCAAAGCAGAGATGGCTGCTGTAGTCTAAGTCAGAGTATAATCCTTAAGATTCAGTCCCTCTTGAGGAGGGAAAAAAGGCTGGTGATAGCTTGCCTGACAACAGGGTAAACAGATTATTGTGTTATTGCTGGCTGATTGCCGGAGTTATTTTGGAGCTCTATAATTCATTTAAAGAGATTTTTGACATTTATGAAATGACTTCCATAATCAACTGACAGTGCAATATCCTATAATTGTTCAATTAAAAATGACTACTAGTGCATTCATTTATTAGCAGAATCAGATAATTGTCTTGCCACTAAAGAGTACTTCACACATTTTGCACATCAACTGGAAATGTTTGAGTAGAAATCTGTGACACAAGAGGCAAGGTCCTGGGGATTTTTTTTCTTTCCCCAGTGAAGGTGTAATTATTACAGACCCCTGTAGTAAATATGGATCCATGCAATAATCATCTCTGAAGGTGTGTGTTTGTCTTTGCAAGATGCATTTCTGCATAAAGCTGATGACATCTGATGCAATGGACATGGAAGTGATGCCCCACAAGACCATCAAATTTCATGCAATTTTAGAGCTGGGCAGTTGAAAGCATGCAGCCAAAGCATTACTCCTACTTCTCATCAGTCATATTTTCCCACTCTTTAATATGCAACATATTAGCTAGGGTAATAGTTCCCAAACTGTGAGTTGTGGCTCCCCAGGGAAGCTTGGAAGCCAGCAGGGGAGCTGCAGAATCTTCCCCAAAAATCCGCTGCCCTATACAATGTATAGAATTGTAGCCCTAATAGGGAGCCATGCAGTGGTGTCATTCAAATGATTTAGGAACAGGAACTCACTTTTGATTGGCACTTGTCGGGAACCCAGAATCCAGAACCCAGGGCACCTCGTTAGGATCCGGAATGCCCGTTCTGGTACGTTCCCCCTGAATGACATCACTGCCTTCGCCCCCCTAGGAATCCGGAGTCGCTCCCTTTAACTCTCTGAGTGCCGGCCAACCAAGAAGAAAAGCTCTTTGCAGAGGAATTGGGAGGGGGGAGGAGGGAGAGTGAAGTGGGTGGAGTCAGCCCTAATTTTAACTAGTGGAACAGAGTTCCCCCGCGTTCCCCCTGCATGACATCACTGGAGCCGTGACCAATGGCCCAGTAGGTCAAGGGAACTGTCAGTTGCAAACGTTTAGGAACCACTGACTTAGGGCAAGGCAGTTACAAATGGCTGCATGGATAAATCAGTTTCATTCGCAGATGGCTCTTTGGGATTGCATAACCCTCAACTTCATTACAGAAGAATTTTAAAAGTGATCCAAGCACATTCTGTATTTCTGGAGGAACATCCAAGAGCTTCCCGTCTGTCCCAGGGCGCAATCATGCAGAGTCGTGTCCTCTCCCTGCTCATTGTGTCCCCTGGGGGCTCACCAAGACAAATGGCATTTCTCAGGGAGATTTTGCACTGATCAGGGCCTGTCCTGGCTTGACTTGCAATTGCCTGCTGAAGCTCAGTGGCATGCAGGCAGAGGAGAGAATGAAGGCTATGAAGGCTACATTTGGGACTGAGGATTTGGTGAATCACAGAATACTGTATATTTCTCAAAATTCCACTGAAAAATGGTGGTATAGACTAGCCTATGCAGGTAATCCGCCTTGGGCATTTGCTTCAGCATGGGAATGGCGGGATATACATTCTTCAAATAAATAAATCTCTGGGAAGGCTTGCCTGGCATCTACACTGTTGTCTTTTGGAAGAACATTTTTATTTTCACAGGCTGTTTTAATCATCGTTGATAATGGTTCCACTTTGCAATGTTTGCTTTTACTGAGGATTTTTTAAACATTTGGTTTTGTAAACTGCCCTAGAAACATTGCTTAAGGGTGCTATAAAACTTTTATAATTTATGAATTGGAAGGGGTAGGAAAAGTTGAATGCATGGTAGAGACGTGGATCTGGAACAGCAACCAACCAGTTAGGCCAGTGGTTCCCAAAGGGTTTCAACTGGTGATTTCTTTGACTTACTGGACCATTGGCTGCAGCTCCCCATTAGGGCTACAATCCTATACATTGTCCTGAGCAGTGAGTTTTTTGTGAGGATTCTGTGACTCCTCCGGCTGGTTTCCGCAGCTCCCCAAGGAGCCAGGGCTCCAAATTTGGGAACCACTGAGGGTGCAATCCTATGCAGTGCCGGAATGGCAAGGCCGACTTGGGAGTGCCATCTCCAACACTGCATAGCAGAGGCTGGAGCCCCCCCCCCCATGGCAAGGGAGCATTAGCTCCCTTACCGTAGGGGAGGCTCCAGCCTCCCCTATGTGCTTCTTGGATCTGTGTCCGCTAAAGAGCGGGCGCAGATCCAAGGAGACCGTGCAACCCGAATTGGGGCCTCGCGGCTTCGTGGACAGGCTTATGATGTGGCCGTATGGCCACCTCCCAAGTCCACCCACGTCCCGCCCAAGCCCCGCCCCCACTTCCCTCCCTTCCACCAATCCCCGTCCCGATATGGGACAGAGCCTCCATTGCGCCAGCCGGCTTCGGCCAACGCAAAGGAGGCACTGCGCGGGTACAACAGGACCGGCGCTGCCAGCACCACTGGTCCTGTTGCCTTAGCGCCGATGCAGGGGTGCCAACTGGTGTCAGCACTAAGTGGGCAGCATTGGCACAACCCTGTTGTGCCAACTCTGTGCGATCCTTAGGATTGCACTGCCCGTTAGGCAATGAGACAATGCTAAGCATGTCGCAAATTTGGCCAGAGAAACCATGTCTTAAGACATAGTTTCTCTTGGAAGCAACAGATTTTAACTACCATTATCACAAACCATCTGCTATGTACAATCATAAATCAATATTCCATTAAATAATAAGAAAACCAGGAAGGTAAAGAGATGAAGAAAAAATGATGTAAGCAAATCATTGCAGAAGCAAGTACTGCCTGCAACCCCCTTTCACAACTATAATGATTTTTTTAAAATTATCTTTCTGTTTCTAAGGACAACCTTCCAGAATTCTTGGCTGAAGTTCATAATTTACATTCAGATAATGATAATTAAAGAAATCCAGTGCAAAGTCACCAGATGGAAGATAATGCTTAATTTGTGTTTGCTACAGCGGAGCATTTAATAATATGTTGTTTCAGATTTTCAGTGTTTCAGTTCTCATCTCGCCCCTCCATAAAGCTCCCCACACAACCCTCAGTTTGATCACCAAGGAGTGCAGGTTGGTGTTTTGACTTTGGAAACATCAATAGCATCTGAATAACCTGAATTTGGTGGTGGTATATATCATATATCCATTGTGTTCACTGCCAAAATCTGGGGCGTATTGGGGTTGTTGCCTAGGGGGTGAAATAGCCTAGGAGAATAAGAGGACAAGTCCTCAGGTCTGTGTCAATGGGCAGTTTTCACAGAAAGTTGAAAAGCAGTGTGCCCCAAGAACAGGTCTTGGGACTGGTGCTTTTCAGCTTGTTCAGAAATGACCCACTGACCCTTGGTGGGTTCCAGTTAGGGATAGGCGCAAAATTTCTTATTTCTTAGTTTCTATAAGAAAAGCTCATATAGAAACTCATTTGGCTTCCCTTACATTCTCAGATGCCTTGGAAAGAACACTGACCTTTGCTTCAGACATCCACTTTTTCAACATGTGGCTACCAACAGATCCATTGGACTTTGGGAGTTACAGCTGTGCTCCCCTGTGCTCAAGACACAGGAACACAACCCATGGGAAAGATGGCAACCGAATCCGAGGTCTTTATTCTCTCTCTTTCTCTCTCAAAAACAAGTTATGTGTTTTGTGTTGCTTTCCAGATTTGTTTTGAAACTCATTTTTCTTCCTGTGGTATGGATTTGAGGGAAGCCTTTTGATAAAGATGATCCTGGCAGCTGGGTGATAAATATTATTTCCTTAACCTGCCTAGCTTTGCCAGCCAGCTGCGACTGCAGCCTGCCACACATTGGAAGCAGCTCATTAACTTCCCCGGAGCTTCCCAGGAGTTTTTCCCCCTTGTTTGCTTTCACCTTGGGTGTGTGCAGCCTTCTTGCTGGAACAGTTTGCTCTGCAAGGAGGCCAGTTTGGCCTGGGCACGAGGCGAGGGGCTTGCTTCTGGCAGCAAAACTCCCTGCCACGGCTCAAAATCTCTCTTAAACACATTAAGCAGCACACTTTGGATTGATAGTGCAGTAATTATTCCGCTTCACCCTAAAAACCGTCCTGGGGTAATTGGCGCGGAAGAAAATTACCCAGAGTCCTCTGCCACCTGGTAGTTAAGGAATGAATCCAGGGGAAGATAAGTGAAGCAGGGGGGAAGGAAAAAAAATCGGCACTTATTTGATTTTAATCTCGCCACTTTGCAAGCATTTAAATTGCCTTAATCAGGTGGCTGGCTCCCAGCCTTACTAGTAATCTGTTATCAAATTTGAAACTACATTTTTTTTAAATGTCAGTGTAGGCTGAGAATTGAAGTCTATTAACAGTTATGAGCCTCTCTCCTAAAAACTTCCATAATCTATGTATTAATGATCCCTTTTACAAAGCTGTCACACATTACTTTATTACAACTATATATTAGTAACAGCAGTGGCGAACGCAGGATTTAATTTTTTTATTTATTCGGGGGTTTGGTTTGGTTTTGTCTTTGTGAAGACGGGGGAATGCTCTCCCCACCCATCCACCGCCCACCTAAAACACACACACAATGCCAACAATCTTAACACCGAAACCCGATTTTTTCTGAGGCAATAACCAGAGTGTATGGAATAACCTTGATAAATGTAATTGAATTTTTCCCTCAGATAAGATTAACTAGTGGTAATTGTGAATAGGAAAGGCCTGACCCTCTACAAATGAGATGTATGACGAGCTAGAAATAATCAATTTTTTTTCTCTTCTTTTTTGGTCTCGTTTTTTCCTCCCCCAACCTTATATAAAAAGGGAACAAGGGGAAAAAAAAAAAGGGTGACCAAAACGGTAATTGGGGGTTCTTGCAAGATGAAGCATTTACAGACTAAAACATTGTGGGTGTTTTGTCTGCACTGATTAGCTCCCCATCTTCTCATTGTGTCTAATTGTGCTGAGTTTGGTTTAAAATCAGCTCAACACAATTAAACCCCAGTAGGCTTAATTAAAGGGAGGGACTTAATAGTTTCCAAAAAAACAAAAAACAAAACAGGGAATGTGGGGGATTCTGTCTTTGGACAAACACTGGGTATGTTTTAGTTAAACCTTCTTGATTAAACCTCTCAAAAAAAAACCTTCTAATTCCCTCTCCAATTGCCTTGTCCTGGTTGTTTTGTTGTTATTTAAATCAAGCTTTCAAATGTATATATTGTACAAGCTGGCAAAGGTTTTTCAAAACCACAACACAGTCTTTAGTTAACATTTGTCTTTAATGCTTCGGAAGATCACACAGGAAAGAAACAGGAGCCCAGTTCGTAAAAGAAGCTTTCGACAACCTGTTTTAAAATAAGTAATAAAAGTACAGGTTTGTGATCCAAACTTGTTTAGCCAAACAAATTGCCCAGTAGAGCAAGAAGGGGAGGTGCGGTTTTTCAGTTGTAGGTCACATGCTGTACATGCATAAGGTCCTATGCTGTATTCAAACCTTGACGTCTACAGTTTAAAAGATCTCAGGCAGCAGGACCGGGAAAGACGGAAGCCTGAGACTCTGGAGGCCACTGCTGGTCACATTGGAGGTACTACATTAGATGAACCGCTTTCAGGGGCATACCTATAGCTAGTGTAACACGTGCTTCAGGTTTTTGGCTCTTGGCAGTAACAACGTATTTTTGGTTTACAGAAATAAGTAAGAAAAAAATTGACCTGATGTTGCACATCCCCTTCTTAAAATCACAGTCATAACTTATGTGCAAGGAGATATGGAGGCAGGTGTGGTACTGATGCCCAAATGAGCAGTTCTCGGCTCTTTCCCATGCAACATGTGATCCCAAGTCACCTTCCTGAGAATGTCCTTGCCCCTGCGAGCAGCAGCCAATGAAACTTGCAGAAACATGATGTCAGAGTCACATCATATGTTGATCATCCACCCACCCACCCACCCACCCATGCAAGCATCTTGTTGTCTCATGCCTCCCTGGGGCATCTGGTGGGCCACTGTGAGACAGGAAGCTGGACTAGATGGACCCTTGGCCTGATCCAGCAGGGCCCGTCTTATGTTCTTATCCCTGTGTATGTGTGTATGTATAATAACATCTAATCTCAGAATCTCAGTTTTATGTAACATATATAACATGGTTTTATCCCTTCTCCTCAACTATGCAGGAGATATGATGCCACTATGATCATAAGAACATGAGAAAAGCCTTGCTGGATCAGGCCAAAGGCCCAACTAGTCCAGCTTCCTGTATCTCATAGTGGCCCACCAGATGCCTCAGGGGGCACACAACACATTCCCTTGCACCTGGCATTCTGAGGTAGCCTCCTTCTAAAACCAAGAGGTTGCACATACCCATCATGGCTTGTAACCTGTGATGGACATGTAACCCTGTAACCCTGGTTCTGGTGTTGTGAAAGTGGTGAGGTATAGCGGCTGCCATGGGTGCCAGTGAGGGAGCTGGGCATGCCGTGGAGGAAAGCGGTGTGGAGCTGTGCCTGCCCCCCTGTGCCAAAATGGAGCTATTCCGGAAGCAGGGGCATGGCAAGGCTGCACAGAGGGCATGGTGTCGTCTTTCGTGATCAGCTGTGATCAGAGCCTGCTCCGGCTCTTTGTGAGAGGAAAAAGAGCATCCCTCTCTTCAGTCTATCCATCCCCTGATGTCCCAATCATGTCCCCTCTCAGGTTCTGTTTTTCTAGACTGAAGAGTCTCCACATAAGGAGGTGGTTCAGCCCAGCAATCACGCTGGTCACCCGCTTCTGCACAATTTCCACTTGGAAGAGTTTAGTGTCATCTGCAAACTTGGCCACTGCTGTCTCCGGGATATTTATCAACAATTTGAAAAACACCCAAGAAAAACATCCCAAGATAGATCCTTAAGGCACACCACTTTTCACCTCTCTCCAGTGTAAAAAACTGCCCATTAACACCTACTCTTTGTTTCCTGGTCTTCAACCAGTTCCCAGTCTATAAGAGGAACTGCCCTCGTATTGCCTTGCTTAGCAGTGGAGTTTTCTTAGCAGCCTTTGGTGAGGGGCCATGTCAAATGCTTCTGAAAATCCAGGTATATCATATCCACAAGTTCACCTGAGTCGACATTGCTGTTGCCTTTTCAAAGAATTCTAAAAAGTTTGTGAGGCAAGACTTACCCTTACAGAAGCCATGCTGATACTCCCTCAGCAAGACTTGTTCTATGTGTTTTAAGATTCCCCCCCCACCATCTTACCTTTTAAGCTGACCAAGCCTGTAGTTTCTCAGGTCCCGCCTCCTTTCATTTTTAAAGATTATCGTAACATTTGCTATCCTCCAGAGTTGCATATTTTATATCAAAATATCAACAACATTCTTTAGTTCCTTAAGAACTCTTGTGTGGATGCCACCTGGGCCTAGTGACTAATTGATCTTTAATATGTCAACTAGGTCTGAAATGTCTTCTCTTTAAACCTTTGTTTGACTCACAGCCCAATCCTATGCATGTCTATGCAGAAGTAAGTCCCATTGTCAATGGTAAGTGTGCATAGGATTAATTCCTTAATCAGGAGGGGCCATTTGGGCAGCCAGAAGACAGATGCAAATAACTCATTTAATTTATCTGCAATCTCCAAATCCCTTTTTATTATTTACAATACCAGAATACCTAATCCCATCCCAATTTTAAGATCTGGATTTGATTACCCTAAATGTTTTATGCTTTACAGCATAGGACTGGAATACCTCAAGGACGGTCTTCCCCCATACATTCCGGCACATCCTCTGAGAGAGAGCCCTTCTTGGAGTTCCACCGCCAGCCATCTGAAGCCAGGGGGATGGCGACAAAGAGTAGGGCCTTCTCGGTTGTGGCACCACCACTCTGGAACAAGCTGCAGCAAGACCTGAGGGCACCTTCCTCGGTGTATGGCTTCTGGCGGGGTTTAAAGACCTATTTGTTTTGACTGGCTTTTGAGGAGAAAGGTACTAGGGACCCCTTTTAAACCTTGTTAACTTATCAACTTTTATGCTGTTTTTATATTTGGGCTGTTCTGCTCTTTTACAGTTGTTTTTCTGGTTGTTCTTGTTTATCCTTTTTAATGGTTTTTAATTTGTTTAATTAATTTTAATTTTAAGATGTCATTTTAAAGGGTTTTTTAACATTGTAAACAGTGGCGTTATTCATCCGGTACGCTGGGCAGGACTTACCTTTGAGCGGCAGTCCGCCCGTTGCGTCACGCCGCGTTCCGCCGCTTTCCCGCCCGCCCCAGCGGGTGGGAACGCGGCGGAACGCGGCATGACGCAACGGGCAGACTGCCGCTCAAAGGTAAGTCCCGCCCAGCGTACTGGGTGAATAACGCCACTGATTGTAAACCACTTTGAATTTCAGAAAACGGCATATATGTCAAATAAATGAATAAAATGTTGACCACTCATTACATTTCTATCCCATGCTCAGCTGCCTTCCATCATGGAGCCCAAAGTGGTGCCCCCAGAGATGCTGAGGGCATTCCTGCCCAGACAGACCTCACACCTGGAGCAGCTGAGCATCGTCCTAGCTTTTGTATCTAATCAGGTAGCCATGAACTCCACCACTGAACCTTACGGGTTTCTCTCAAGGTAGAAAGAAGGCCAACACCCACCTGATATTGTTATTCCCTTGGTTGGTTCTTGTGCATGTTCTGAAGCAGGCATTTTTAGAAACATAAAAATCTCCCAACAATGAAATTAATCAGAAAGTACAAAAGAAAAGCAGCTGGCAACCATCTACTGAATAATGCAAAAATGTGCTGATTTAAATTACGTGTCAACCTTAATGTATTGTCTACACAGTAAATAGAATATATGCACACATATGGGTATATAGTCAGCACATCATATTTCATTGTCTATAAAAATAAGTATTTTAATTCAAGGTAAAGGGAAATATATGAAATTTGAATACTTGAGGGCGTCCTGATTATGAAGGGTGCCAAGCCACATCCCCCAAAATATTCAGCACTGTGAGAAATTGATACTTTAAAAAATTTAAATAAAAAAATACAGAAAGATGAAGACAGGAGTGGAGAGCTGGTGCTGGGAATCTTTTATAGTGCAAAAAGTTATCAGCCAATCCAGTCAAAAAAATCTATGTCAGTACCTCTGTCTCCACATCCTAGGCATCTAATTAGTCACTGGGATCAAATACAATAAGTGAAGAAAGTTACATCTCCCTCATTGCAGTGCTCATTAGAACACAGATTATTTTAAAAGGGATTACATGAAAGAAATTATAAGGGGGAAAGCTCACCATCAACTTCCCTCCTTTCTGTACAGCCTTAACGAGATGGGGGTAATTCGGAGGAGGGTATCTCATTGTTTATTCCTTTCTTTTCAACCCAATTAGCTAAATATAGGTCTACTTGCTGGTTCAAGGCATTTGAGCCAATTAACTCTCTTGCTTTAACAGAGCTAATCAATTAATATACTGACCAATAAATCACTTAAGGAGCCCTTCAGAATACAGGCTGCAGCATTCGGAGGGCCAGGCTAGATCGGATGGAGGTATGGTCCAACTTGGCTCACATCAAACTCCTAGGAAGTGGGGGGGGGGGTTTCCGGGGGTTACAAGGAGCTGCAGATCATGCTGCCTCCCCTCCTTACCTATTTTTCAGCCAAAAGAAATTACTTCCAGGGAGTCCCACTGGGAGGAAAATAACCAAGGAGAGACTCATGGGTTTCTCATGGGTAGGAAGAAACATGAGGAGGAGGAGAAGTGTTCAACATGGCCGTGTGCTTGACTTCAAAATGTTTTACAGCACAAGCCTGGGTATGTCTACTCAGAAGGTAATTCTATTGAGTTCAATTGGATTTGCTCCCAGGTAAGTATGCGTAGGGGATGTGGTGGCGCAGTGGGTTAGTCTGCTGCTGCTGGGCTTTCCGACTGGAAGGTTGGGAGTTCAAGACTGCGCGATGGAGTGAGCTCCCATTGCTTGTCCCAGCTCCTGCCAATCTAGCAGTTCAAAAGCACCTAAAAATGCAAGTAGATAAATAGGGACCGCTTCGGTGGGAAGGGAACGGCGTTCCGTGCACTACAGCGTAGAGTCATGCCGGCCACATGACCACGGAAGCTTGTCCTTTGAAACGGAGATGAGCACCACCCCCTACAGTCGGTCACGACTAGACCATTCGGTCGTGGGGAAACCTTTACCTTTTTTTAAGTACGTGTAGGATTGCAGTCATAATGCATCTTTCCCCTTGGCTCTCAGCTGCTTCAGAGGGATTCTGCAAGATGTCTCAGTAAGAGAACGTCATACTGAGACATTCTTATTCTTATTCTAAATGAAAGGGAAAGAGAACAGGAAGGAGTGAAAAATAATACAGACATACTTTATGGTATCCTTTATGCTGGCTTAACTGCCGGCCTAACTCCAGGTTAGGATTGATCTCTGAGTGGTGATTTGACCCAATGCCTAGTCCAAAACTAACCACTAGAACACACTGCCTCCCATGAAGACATCTTTTCTTTGGAGCCCCTTGTAAAATTGTATGTAGATAAATACTTTCACAAAAAGCAACTCCACTTCAAGCTGGATTGATATTTTTAAATGCATTATGTGTTTAATGAACGAGTGCCTGTATTAATCCAACTAATTAGCTGGCAAATACTTCCAAGCCATTTGCGTTCGTACTTGGAAAGTTCCTAGCAACGGGCTCCCACAGCCATAGATCCTTAAGAGCAGCCCAGAATCCAGAGCACTTTATTTCTCAGCTGTTGACAACTTTTATTATTTCGTTTATCTGCTAATCATAGTGAGATGTAAACATCTTACTTCCCAGTGTGATCATATCAACAGTGGTTAGTTTAAAATATTGGGAATCAATACATTATAAAAACCCGCACAGAACAAAAAAACAGGCAGGGCAGAGATCAAAAGCATTGGACATCAAAGTAAAAAAAAATCCTGTTACAAATACAATAAGAGCAGAAATAAATTATAAAAATGTATTCTTGACAAGAGGAAGATACATTTTACAGTCAACTACAATACAGTAGTATTATATTGTAGTTGTTGTCGTCGTCATCATAGTAGTAGTAGTGATGTGGTTGTGCAACGGGTTAAACTGCTGTGCTGTGAGCTTACTGACCGGAAGGTTGGCAGTTCAAGACCATGCAATGGAGCGAGCTCCCGTTGCTTGTCCCAGCTCCTGCCAACCTAGCAGTTTTAAAGCATGTAAAAATGCCAGTAGATAAATAGGTACCACTTCGGTGGGAAGGTAATGGCGTTCTGTGCACCTTGGCGTATAGTCCATGACCACGGAAACTTGTCCTTGGACAAACGCGACTCTTTGGCTTAGACTCTTTGGCTTAGAAACGGAGATGAGCACCACCCCCTACAGTCGGTCAGTGCATTCTACAGTGCCCCCTACAGTGCAATCTATAGTGATGTGCAAAAGGGACACAATGATTTGTAAACACTTTCCTGCAGACCTTGAAGTTCTACGGAGTTTGGGACAGGAACTGAACTCCAAAGAACTCCTCTAGAACTCGCACTAACAAAAAAATATAAACAAGGGATTTCCCCCAAAGGTGGGAATAGGAACAAAACTGAGAGTGCAATCCTAACCTGAAGTTATATCGGCACAGTTAGGCCAGCAAAGTTTGGCCAGCAAAAGAGACACTGTAAAGTATGTTTGGACCACTCTCGGAGTTAGAGAGGGAAGCACACAGACATGCTCCATCCTCCCTGACTCTGAGAGTGGTCCAAAGACGCTTTATGGTGTCACCTTGTGCCAGCCAAACTTTGCTGGCCTAACTGGGCCGGCCTAACTCCAAGTTAGGATTGTGCCCTGAGAAAATAAATGACCACAGACTGGCAAACCAGAACTGCCCTTGAAGTGCACTGTCTGTACTGAACATCTCCAGCGCAAGGCTGTTTCCCACGTATCCTTCAGAACTCACAGCTGCGAGAGCCATCCGCATGCCTAACCTCTCCCATCAGCATCATAACGGCACTAATGAGAGGCCAAAAAATAGTCCGTCTTTGTGCTAATGCTAGGCAGTGGGGCAGCGTACACACACTCAGGCTCCCTTTGTTCTCTTTGCTGAGACAAGCTGGTACATATTGGGCCCAAGGGAGACAAACTAGCAGTGAAAACAAAAGCAAGTGGAGTTCATACATCACCAGGCCAGAATTGATCTCCTACCTCTTGACTCATCATTCTTGGTTAGAGGCTGCTTGGAGAGGCAGAGGACACACCTGGAAGGTGCTTTAATCATTTTAGAGCCCTCATTTCCTTGGTTCCTTACCCTTTTACTCATGCCATCGTTTGCCTGTATTGATGATGATGATGACGATGATGGTATTATTATCTTCTTATTGGAATTCACTTCCACAAAAGGTGGGTTTTCAAAGCGATTTAACCAATTTGCAGAGGATAGTTCCATCAATAGCTAGGTTTTGTGAAGGTTGATGATCAGAGCCAATGTGTCACTGAATGTCAGGTGATGAGGGTGGGGAACCACTTCTGATCGCATGTCCAGGTTCTGGTCTTCCCAGGGGCAGTTGATTGGCCACTGCAAAAAGCAGGACAGTGGCCTAGCACTAACAGTACTAATAGGAGGTGATGCGGATGAATCCCCCCCCCGCCCCGGCTTGCAATTAAGCAAAAAGGTCCAGCAGAAAGTGGGCAGGGCATGCGTGCACACAGTGCACTTGCCCCCCAAATGCCCAGCCAATAACATCTTAACACCCTTTATCATGGTTTGGTACTGGAACTCTGACAGCACAATCCTAAACTGGCATAAACTAAGCCAGCAAAGTTTAGTCAGCAAGGACCACCATAAAGCTTGTTTGGACAACTCTCGGAGTCAGGGAGGGTGGCTCACGTCTGTGTGCTGGCCTCTCTGACTCCGAGAGTGGTCCAAACATATTTTATGGTGTCCCTTGTGCTGGCCAAACTTTGCTGGCTTAGTTTAGGCCGGCCTAACTCAGTTTAGGATTGCGCCCTGAATGTCATACGGCTCATTCCTCCTCCTAGCCAGCATCCTTGCTCCAAAGAGCAAGGAAGAGTCTGGGAAGAGTCTAAACTGTAAGATGCCTCGGCTTCCAGATTGGTCCTCCTATGGATCTGCCCCATGCTCCATCCCACTCTAACCCCAACCCAAGCACTACTCACTCAACTCCCTGCATGCATCACTGTTTATGGCCCAGTGCTGGCCAAGGGCCCATTCCTATGGTCTCCAGCACTGGTGCTGCACTCACAGGTACTAAGTGTTGCAAAAGTGTCATAAGGCACTTTGCAGGTGGCCCACAGCAGAACTGGGCGGGGAGAAGGAGAGCCAGAGGGAGGGTCAGGCCTGCAAGGGGCATGGGGAGACTGCCACTGAATCCTATCCCCCTTCCTGAGCCTCAGATGCTGGCACGGGTCTCTTGGTTCTGCACCTGCTAAATAGTGGGCACAGATCCGAGGAGACCCACTGGGGCCAGCAGAGTTCTACATGGGGTCAGGGAACTGATGCTCTGCTCTGGTCCTACAGGATACAGCAGTCGTCATTTCAGTACTGCTGTATCACGACAGCATAGAACTGGGCTCCCCAATATGCACATAACAGAACATCAAAACATCTGACTATAGAGCTGCCTCCTGTGATCTTTCAACATCATAATTTCCAGCTTTATTTCCTTATACTGGAGGGGGGGGGAAAGAGTCTGTATCTTGAGGAAATGTACAATTTACACAATTTATGGAGACAGATCCAATTCACATTTTTATATTTTTTTTTCCTGAAGTTCTATTTTTTGTGCCTCTGCTGACCAGTGCAAAATCAGGCCTGCTAATGTTTATAAAACACCACATTATGGTGAGATGCTGATTCCAGATGCAAGCGCTGCAGCTTCTAACAGATAGGAGCATGATGAAATCTGTCTGGAGGCTGCTTTGGTCCAGATTGTGTCACTGCCTATTCCTGTAACCGCTGCAGAGACAAGGCTTGTGCCCGACCTCCTCTTTTAAAACTTTCCTGGAAGCTTCTTGCTTGCTTCTCACATAAATGCTTGCATTTTATCAATAAATATGT
The DNA here is from genome assembly GCA_029204185.1 of Lerista edwardsae. Taxonomy (NCBI): domain Eukaryota; kingdom Metazoa; phylum Chordata; class Lepidosauria; order Squamata; family Scincidae; genus Lerista; species Lerista edwardsae. The sequence goes on from JAJKFI010000051.1 coordinate 870,529, forward strand.
TTTATAAACAACCACAATTTAAAAAAAAACCCTCTTTCAGTGTAGGTGGCTCTGTTTATTCGTTTTCAACATGGTTGTCCTGTGGGCCTCAAAACAAGACAGAGCACATCCAAAGGTTGTCACCAAATTTTGTGAAAAACAAAGAATGACTCAATTTTGAAATTTTTGCCCTGGAGAAACAATTCAAAAATTAAAGCATTTCATTGATTTTTTTTTTTCCCATGGGAATCCGAACATTTTTTAGGGTGAGATTGAACCCTTGCACTGGTGTGAGGAGGCAAGTTGTCCCTTCCTGTTAATGCAAGATATACCTGATCTTAAGAATAGTCTCCTTCCAGTCTTCTTGTGGTTCTTTTTTATTTGGCCTGTCACTTTAAAATCTTGGTACTGGAGTTTGCAAAGTCCAGCATTTAACACCATCCTTGCCACACTGAAATTAGATTCATTTTATTTATATCCTGCTTTACTGTTTTGTGAGAGATCCCCAAAGCACCTCGTAAGCGTAGAAGCACAACCACCAAAAACAATGGCCGCCACCTTCCATTTAGGTGGAATGTTGCTAAGTGACACAGGTCTGTACTTGCAAACTGCAGAAGCTCAGCTTCCTGCAGGGCAGTTAGAAGCTATCTTGCAAACTGCAGGAGCTAAGCTCTTTGCAGAGTAATTAGGCGCTATAGCATCTGATATCTGAATAGCCTCAGAGCTTGAGGCGGTTATCAGATTTTTCCATCACCCTTTGGCAACCCACCAAAAATCAGGTCCTGATCCACCAGTGAGTCCCAACCCACAGTTTGGGAACCACTGTCCTAGACGGCACAGGCAAGCAAAGTGAAAAGGTTTCCCTGAAACTCTGAGAACCAGTGCCGGAGGTGCAGGTATCAGGACTTGCTCAAGGCCACCTCTTTGGAACTTTGTATTCCAATTTCCTGGTCCAAGTCTGTAACATTATCAAGTCTCTCTCTCAAAGGAGATGAAAATGCACCAGAAGCAGGTACCTGACACAAGCTTCTTCATTTGCCAGAGATCCTCCATGGACATTCTTGTGTATGAAACAGCAAGTAGGCTTAACTTTAGGGGGGGGAAGAAAATCAGATATATTATTCTACTGGATGAAACTACCACCAGGGCATCTCACCCCCTCCTGGCTTTTCTATATATGTGCGAGCATCTCTGAGAAGCAGGATTAGAGAGAAACCTGCAGGCATATTAATAAATAAACTTCACATGGTGTTAGATATTAAGTAAACATCCAACTAAATATTTCTTCAGGGGGCCAGCGATCTTATAACCCGTGGACTTCTAATTCAGTTACCTGTGACACACGGGTCCTGCCCCCTGGGGGTTTGCAATAAATTAATTCTGAAGTGTCATTTTGTTTTTTTTTAATGCTTCACCCACACTCGCTGCCCAAACTTGTGTTCTGGCAAAAAAGGGTTAGCAGCCTGGGTATACAGATGGATTGAAATCGCCGCGGCACAGGCACTGTGGTTCGAGGCAAACCCATCAAAATGAGACATGGTGCGGTTCAGGGGATTCATGAATGGGAAGAAGCAGGCAAGCCCTCATTCCCAGCACTACGAGCCTGATTCAAACCAGCCCCTCCCCCAGATCGTGTGCCCACCCTGCCCCAGTGCCAATGCCCCCATTAAAATCTGACCCACACGCGGGAAAACTTACCAGCATCTTACGTTTACTTATAATATCTTGCTGGCAAGGCAGATAGCTTTCGAGAGGCAATTTTAATTGAGAAATTGGTGCATGGTGGAAGGGTTACAACAACCCCCATCCCCCAGCAATATGATCCCAAATGGATTTCCATCGCTCTTGCGACTGCTATTAATTTTATTTTAGGGGAGATCCTCATCTCTCTTGCAGGATGTCTTGTGTCGTACCAAATTTGATTCTATGCTTGGCCCTTTTGGTGTGTGTGTGTGTGTGTGTGTGTTTCTGGGCTTTGCACAATCCTGTTAGGTAATGGAGGTGTGCATTCATTTCAGAATGAATAGAAAATGAACCAAACGGGGCCCAGGCCGTTCATTTTTCATTTGTCCTGAAATGAATGAGTGAAGTTGTAAATGCATAATGCATGGGTTCCTCATTTGTAACCCATTCATTCAGAGCTCATTCAGTTTTCTTGGGGTGGAGTGGAATTTAACCACCCTGAAACGTTGCGGTTGGGATGCAAAATTCCATCCTTGCAGAGAAACTGCCCCAGCAGCCAGGCCTCCCTTTGCTTTCAATGGGAAACAAAAAACAAATGGGAGTTATGAAAATGAATCAAAATTCTAGTGACAAAATTCTTGTGCGTGCATTCCCTTGGTCCGCTTGGATCTCTCTGTTTTAGTTTGGCTGGCTGATTTGTTTTATTGCATCTTAGTTTTGTGTTCAGATTTGTATGATTCCAACATATATTAAAAAAAATCAATGTATGTAAAGTATTCCGAAATGGTACACTTACAGAAGTTGAGGGCCTGTCATGTTACGTTGTATAAGCTGGTTTGGAACCACTGGAGAAAGGCAGTTAAAATCCTTGCAACTCAATAAGGAGGTGACAGGCAACAGCAGAAGGAACTGTTGTATGCCCTCTCCATAGCAGCTGGTGCTTCTCCTTCTTAAAAATGCTCGCTTGCCCACCAGTAGAATAGCTGAAAGGGTACAGGGGGCAATTGCACTGGGCAATGAGCTTTCTTTAATGCTTTATTTTATGTGACTAAACAAACAGAAAACATAACACAGATGCAATCTTATACAATTACATATTTGCAAGGGCAACCAGCTTTAGGGGAGCAACAAGCTGAGCTTGACACCAATGGTCAAAATTGTAAAAATCTTGTACAGTACAAATAATACCATCATATTACAGAACATTGGAAAGGTAATTGAATGCAGAATTCACTGAAACAAACCATGCTGGAATATCTGTATTCTATCAAACGTTAGGGCCAATTAACCAGAAAAAATTTATTTATTTACTTACTTACTTACCTACCTACCTACCTACCTACCTACTTAATTAATTACATTTGATTTTTGTTGTGGCGGAGGAACTACAAAATCTTCTTTGGTCCCAGGTAGCAAATGCCTTAGCCACACCACTGTTGCCCATCCATCCCACCAGTTTAGTGAACAGCAGAGAGGAAACTAGGTACAGTTGCCATCTCCTAAGGGTAAGCTAATGCTACCCTTGGTCTACGAGGGTAGACTAAGGCAATGGATCAACTGCCTGCTTGGAGCACATGTGAGCAAAAATGCCAATTGGAGGGCAGATTCAACAGCCACTTCCTGCTCTTTCCTCGGACCAGCAGATGGTGAAGTGGATTGGAAGGAAGAATCGCCCAAAGAAGGTTGAGTGCTCTCAGGGGTCAATTCCCCTTGGGTGGTTGCTGCTGTTTCTCCCCAGGGGTCAGCAGTAAGCCCTACCAGGGCACTCAGACTCAGATGTTGTCCATTGACGCCAATCCCTGACATTGGATCAGAAGGCAGTAGTGCAGGGCCCAGAGAGCACAAGGGTCCAGCCAGTGGTGGGATTCAGAGGGTTCGCCCAGGTTCTATAGAACCTGTTGTTAAATGGCCGGGCCCCGCCCACTCGCTTGCCTCAGCTGGCTTCGGGTTTTTCTTTTGGCTCCGGCTATGACGTCATAGAACCGGTTGTTAATTTATTTGAATCCCACCACTGGGTCCAGCAGGCTTTAATCTGGGTCCATAAAGCTGCTCTTAAACTGCCCTGAGAGCTCCTCCTCAGGCAAGAAGGATTTTGTGAAAAGCTCATTTAAAAAAAAAAAAAAAAAGACTAGCAAAATGTATGTGTGACTGTGAGCGCAATCCTAACCTAGAGTTAGGCCAGCACAATTAGGCCAGCAAAGTTTGGCTGGCATGAGGGCCACTGTAAAGTGCATTTGGACCACTCTCGGAGTCAGGGAGGATGGTGCGTGTGTGTCTGTGTGCTGGCCTCTCTGACTCCGAGAGTGGTCCAAACACACTTCACAGTGTCCCTTGTGCCGGCCAGACTTTGCTGACCTAATTGTGCCACCCTAAATCCAGGTTAGGATTGTGTTCTGAGTGTGTGCGGCGAGAGGAGGAACTGTAGGTGACTAGAGGTTTGGCCTTTGGCAAAATGGCAGCTTCCCTATGCTGTTGTGTTCAATGGAGGGATGTGGGGGGGGGGACATCTCATTTAGAAAGAAAATAAACCTAGATATTAAGTACAGATTTAGCTTTGCTTGTTCCCAGAGATGAATGATCATGGTTTGAGGGCAAAATCTCTCCCTCCCTCCCTCCCTCCCTCCCTCCCTCTCTCTCTCTCTCTCTCTCTCTCTCTGTGTGTGTGTGTGTGTGTGTGTGTGTGTGTGTGAGTGAGAGAGAGAGAGAGAGGGGGGGGGGGTTTATTATTTCCTGCCCAGGCCTTGTAAGAAGTGTTAAAAATGCTTTAAAAAAAATAGATGCGATATAAATGTATACATGACAGAATCAATTTTTCTTTTAGCTGAAGGGCATAATATACAGCAGTGTGTCTCCTGCCGTTGAAAGGAAATTATGCGATGGCTTGGGAACATCATTCTCCAGCCCGAAAAATGAAGCGTTTCAAAGAGCTCAACCAACAGGGCACTGAAAGCAACAAGGGGGGAGCTGTTCCTTGACTTGTATATCTGTTAGCGCAAGCCAAGACAGATAGCGCAAAAGACCGCCCCGGCGTATGGTGGATCCTGGTGACCATTTACTAAATGGGAAGCTGCAGCAAAACTCTCTTGTGGTTCTTCACAGTTGTACTCCACCCTTCCTCCAATGAGTTCAAGGAAGCCGGGTGGCATATCAGGAAATGGAGCATGCCCAGAACACCTGCTTTGGGCACTGAAGATCCCAGAACAGGATTCTAGTGAGGTTAAATCCTGTGCAGAAGGCTGTGCAATGCTACTTCATACTGAATCCAACCATTGGAGCATCCAATGGAGTGATGCCTTCAGTGACTGGCAGCAACTCAGACAGGTCTTTCCCAGCTATACCTAGGCATGCCAAGGATTGAACATGGATCTTCAGCACTCAAAGATCTTCAGATCTCAGTGGTATTCATATTGGGAGGTGGGGAATTGCATTTGCAGGATCCTGAGTTCCTGTGCAGCACAGCCCCCTCCTCCTTGCCTCCACCCCATATTGGAACATTATATTCATATGGGACTTATGGGATATGTTCAAGGCCTATCCCTACCTGCGCCAGGTTCCCCACCTGCTTAAGGCCTATCCCTACTGAGTGACAGGAGGAAAGGCAGATAGCCACATCATGGCTACAAGATATGTGGCTGGGTTGGGAGAAATGGGAGCCAGAGCCGCCATTTTGGTGTCCACCCTGTGTTCAGTGATAGAATGCATGCTTTGGATGCAGGAGGTGTCAGGTTCAGGGCACAATCCTAAACTGGAGTTAGGCCGGCACAGTTAGGCCAGCAAAGTTTGGCTGGCACAAGGGCCACCATAAAGCGTGTTTCGATCACTCTCGGAGTCAGGGACGATGATGCACGTTTGTGTGCTGGCCTCTGACTCCGAGAGTGGTCCAAACATACTTCACAGTGTCGCTTGTGCTGGGCAAACCTTGCTGGCGTAACTGTGCCGACCTAACTCCAGTTTAGCATTGTGCCCTCAATCCCTGGCAGCGTATGTAGGTAGGGCTGAGAAGGTCATCCATCTGAAACCCTGGAGTGCTGTAGCCAGCCCATGCTGACCAGAATTGGGCTAGATGGACCAAGGGTCAGGCTCAGCACAAGGCTGCTAATGTGGTCAGCTCTGCCGTCTCCTCTCCCACCAGTACACATTGCTGAAGGACCTCCTTCATTTACTGCAGGCTGTATCCATCTGCAGTTGCCCAGCCTGCATTCATGTGAAACCAAAGAAGGCGTGTGTTCTTTCCTTTTGTTTAAAGATATGCTATAAAAGGGACGTGGTGGTGCTGCGGGTTAAACCGCTGCTGTTGAGCTTTCTGACTGGAAGGTTGGCAGTTCAAGACCAAGCGACGGAGTGAGCTCCCGTTGCTTGTCCCAGCTCCTGCCAACCTAGCAGTTTGAAAGCACGTAAAATGTGAGTAGATAAATAGGACCCACTTCGGTGGGAAGGTAACGGTGTTCCGTGCGCTACGGCGTATACTCATGCCGGCCACATGACCATGAAAACTTGTCCTTGGACAAGTGCCAGCTCTTCAGCTTAGAAACGGAGATGAGCACTGCCCCCGGTCACAACCTTTACCTTTTTATGCTATAAAAACATGTATCATGTGTTATCAAGGCAAACCTCGCCAGCTGCCATGTGCCAACTGGCAAGCTATGCAACACATGAGGTTTCCTCTTACTGTTCATCTGTATTTACATGTATGCGCACTGGTGGTGGGATGCATCCTGCTTCCCCACTCAGAGGTTTAATGTCCAGCACAGTGTTTCTCAAACTGTGGGTTGGGACCCACTAAGTGGGTTGCGAACCAATTTCAGGTGGGTTCCCATTCATTTCCATGTGTATTTTCTTTTTAATGTATTAGACTTTATGCTACCATAGTACTGTACCTGACTGCATTTGGGGAAATGTTAAAGATCTGTCCTTTTAATAGGCTACTATGTATATGCTTTTAACATTGATAGTCAATGGGGCTTACTTCTGGGTAAATGTGGATAGAATTGCAGCCCTTGGGGTGTTTGGGGAACTGTTTTTAAAACAGATCAGCAACTGCTTGGGAGGGTTTGGAGGATTCTTTATTTTAAGTAAATGTTTTAACTTATACTTATTTTAAACTTTTAATTCAGTTGATTTTAATTTGATTTTGTCGTATGGGAGTGTTAACAAGTTTCCCGCTTGATAATGACAGTTCTGGCCATGATTTCACTTCCAGGTTAATGACATCACTTCCAATGGGTCCCAGTATACTAAAAAGTGAGTCCCTGTGCTAAAATGTTTGAGAGCCACTGGTCTGGCAATCCAGAGATCTAGCAATCTAGCTGCAAAAAAACTGACAAACAATTCCATCAACACAGCCTCAGAATGGGCAGAACCCCACCTTTCAAGCAACTTCAGCCCTATCGTCAACCCTATCATCATGCAATCACAAAATTTTCCCAAGGAATCCTCACAAATCTCCTACCCAAAGCAAAAAAGAAAAGAGTGGTGATTTTGGAGGGTCAAGTATCAGGATTATCAGAACACTCAACTAAGATTGCACAGACAAAACATTCGTTTCTCCTTCCATAGGAGATTGTAGATTGCACAACATAGGCTCAAATAGGCCATCTGGGAATACACTGAGATTTGTTTATAGAGTACAAATTAGCTCAAACCCCCAAAGGAAGTCACAGAGAACATAGGTTAACTAAGGATCTCAAGTTTATTAAATACGGGTCAGCTCTGCATGTAACTACTGTAGTTCTCTCTGAGCTCCACCTCCACAGCATGAGCTTCCCTACCAAGATAAGAGCCATGAAACATTCACTCCCCTGCTTTCTTGGCTAGGAGATGCCATCCAAGCCCTGAGCACCACATCAGGGTTATTCTGGTCTTTGTTCTTCACTGCCAGCGCACTTGCCAAGGAGACTCTTACAGCATCTCAAGGCTGGCACAATTGGCCACCTTGAGGCCAAAGGAGGTGATGATGCCCCAGGGAGTAGGTCTATTTTTTCCCCCAGGCACATGCAGGTATTTGGTTCAAGCAGACTTCCTCTTACTTTTCCAGGTTCTCAAGGTACTCCCCATTGTTGTCATTACTCTTTCTCTCTCCATTCTCCCCCTACCCACACACTGTATCTGTCCATCCTATTTAAGTCAGTCAAACAGAATAGAGTAGGCAGAATGGCTTTGCATTATCAACCAATCCAGGTGAATCCATGTGGCCTCAGTAGATAACCAGCTAATCCAATCCTGCTGAGCTCTGGGTGGGCCATGGGCAGGTGCCCCACTTTGAGAAGAGACCAAAGGGGAAGGCCCACCTGCTTTGAACAGTGTAGGCAAGCTGCTCCCCAACTGACCATCCCTCTCAAAGCAGAGACTGGCAAGTACCTCCCTTCTTTGGGTGAGGATAAGGCCCTTCCTCACATGAGGGAAGTGGGAGAGAAGTGTGGGCTCTCCCATCAATGATACACTTCAAAGCGTCGTTATGTGTATCAGGGGCAGAACTAATGAAAGTGTAGCCCAGTGCAGAGGGCAAAATGTTGCCCCTGAAGTGATATCACAACAGGAAGTGACATCCCAGTTGTATTTTAATAGCATGAGGATATTACCCTCTGGTTTATTTCATTTCATTTCATTCTGCATTAAATTACGTTTCCAATGATATAGAACATGATGGTGTTTTTCGTAATTATCAAGATTTTCATCATTTTGGCCACTAGTGTCAAGCTTAGCTTGTTGCTCCCCTAAAGCTCATTGCCCAGTGCAGTTGCATCCCCCTGCACTTCTTTAGCTACATCCCTGATGTGTGTCCATGTGTTCAACAAAGTGCAATAACCTCATTTGCAAAAGGAGACTGTCCATCAGATCTCCAGTTCCCTAATCTCGTTAGATAAATGGCCTTATCAGCATTAGGATATTCCTAGGCTTATCAGTTTATTATCTCATGCCCAAAGCCATTGCGTCCTCTATCTTTTGGGCTACCTGGATGGCATTTGGAGGGATTCCTTGCAATTAGAAACAGCCATTAGCCTCAAGCTGCCCCATATCATGGTCCTCTTATGGAGGGCAGGTCCTCTTATGGATTCAGAATTGGTTGAGGGCCAGGAAACAGAGTGGGGGTCAATGGGCAATTTTCACAATGGAGAGAGGAGAAAAGCGGAGTGCCCCAGGGATCTGTCTTGGGGCCGTTGCTTTTCAACTTGTTCATAAATGACCTGGAGACAGGGATAAGCAGCGAGGTGGCCAAGTTTGCGGATGACACAACATTTTCTGGGTGGTGAAGACCAGAAGGGATTGTGAAGAGCTCCAGAAGGATCTCTCCAAGTTGGGGGAATGGGCAGCAAAATGGCAGATACGTTTCAACGTAGACAAGTGTAAAGTGATGCACATTGGGGCAAAAAGCCAAAACTTCACCTGTAGGCTAATGGGTTCTGAGCTGTCTGTGACAGCTCAAGAGAGAGATCTTGGGGTGCTGGTGGACAATTCAATGAAGGTATTGACCCAGTGTGACGGCAGCAATTAAGAAGGCCAATTCCATGCTTGGGGTCATTAAAAAAGGGGTTGAGAATAAAACAGCCAATATTATCATGCCATTGTACAAATCGATGGTAAGGCCGCACCTGGAATATTGTTTACAGTTCTGGTCGCCGCACCTCAAAAAGGACATAGTGGAGATGGAAAAGGTGCAGAAGAGAGCGACGAAAATGATTATGGGGCTGGGGCACCTCCCTTATGAAGAAAGGCTGAAGCGTTTGGGGCTCTTCAGTCTAGAAAAAAGGTGCCTGAGGGGGGACATGATTGAGACATACAAAATTATGCACGGAAGGGATGGAGTCGATAGAGGGATGTTCTTTTCCCTCTCTCAAAACACTAGAACCAGGGGCATCCGCTAAAACTGAGGGTTGGGAGAGTTAAAACAGATAAAAGGAAGTACTTTTTTACCCAGCGGGTAGTTAATCTGTGGAACTCTTTGCCACAGGAGGTGGTGATGGCATCTGGTCTGGATGCCTTTAAGAGGGGATTGGACGGATTTCTGGAGGAAATGTCCATCATGGGCTATAGGCGATGATGGATTGTGCAACCTCCTTACATTGGTGGTGGGTTACTTCAGAGTACCGGGTGCAAGGGAGTGGCAACAGGATCCAAGCATCTTGTTGTCTCAAGCCTCCCTGGGGCACCTGGTGGGCTGCTGTAAGATACGGGAAGCTGGACTAGATGGGCCTTTGGCCTGATCCAGCAGGGCTCTTCTTATGTTCTTATGTTTTTATGGTCTCCTTCAAGCAGTGCTGCTCATTCTTTAAAGTGGTGGATTTGAAAAGGAGCTGCCAAACAGCTGCTACAATCATCTTCTGCAATGCTCAGCCACAGAGGAATGCTGGAATGATCATGTGGAATGACTGTGAGGCTCAACAGAGTGGCCGAAGGTTTGTCTTGGAACCTCCCCCAGAATATTCTGCAGTACGCAGGAGCAGTGTAGTCAAATTGCAGGGGATACTTCCACAGATGTCACTATGGAATGGTGCCTAGATTGTACTAAAGTTGAAGTCAATCAACATTAGAAGAGCCCTGTTGGACCAGACCAAGGGCCTGTCTGGTCTCTTATCCCATTTCCCACACTGGTCTTCCAGATGTCCACAAGCAAAAGAGAAATGCCTACCCTGTTCCCTCCCATTGCTTTCATGCCATTGGTGTCCACAGGCATTCAGAGGAAACAAACCCACTGCAAAACGGATTGTCCAACTCCTGAATATTTCTGCGGTTCATCAAATATTGGTTACAGAGGAGTCCCAACTACAGTTCCAGGTTTTACACCCGCATGCTTCTGTACATTCAAAATAGTAATGCTGGGTGGTGTCACCTACCCTTGACTCCCTACAAAAGACGAGAGACAAGATCTGAACGTTTCTGGCACGCGCAGGCACAGAGGGAACTTTGCAGTGGAGGTTTATCTACAGCTAGCAGGTATCATAATGGTCTTGTTCAGTGCTGCGATTCCTTTAGTGTGTTCAGAGACAATGCAGGAGAAATAAAATTTAATGAATCTCCAAAGCAGCACTTCCTTGACTTATTACATTAGCAGGACCTCTCATCTGATTGGGACTTTTGAGAGAAATGCAGAATTCATTAAAGCAATTTACTTTATAATGGGAGATGGCTAAGATAGATCCCTACTAATGAGATGAAGAGCATTAATTAAATAAATTGTAGAGTGGAAGTGAACTGTTTTGCGCAAAACCTGGCAAATAACCCTCTCCAATTACACTACAAACTTTAGTATTTCTCTTGGAGTCAATGTTCAAACTTTCTGCTTAATAAGAGGGGATAGAGGCAGGAGAGTGACACTGGGGCAGGCCGTAGGATTTTGTCTTATTAAATGCCAAAGTGATCAAGAGTGATGCAGTGGCTGATGTTACGGCAATGAATGATCACAGTGTTTGTTAGGAGAGCTCTCCTCCTCCGTATCTGGCCACTTCAGGGGTGAAGGCATTTACTTTGGTGTAAGTGGAGGTGAATATGCAATGGTATCTGACTGTATCAGGTGTATTAGGACAATGTTCAGCACTAAGTTGCATACTAGGAAAAGCATTCTCGGCTCCATATCTGCTTCTTGAGCAACTACACAGGAGCACAACAGGAGACCTTCTGGAGAAACATTGGCAACCCACTGTTAGTCTACTTCTGGTGGCTACTCTAAAGCAGTGGGCCTTCAAACTCTAGTCTGAAAAGCTCAGGAATTATTTGGAAATGTATCAGAGCTTCTTGAAGAATCTTCTTCTTGAAGATCAATAATGGTGGACAACATTCTCTGCAAGGTTGCCTACCCATCACTGTGTCGTCCACTGAACCATTATCACTGCTTCAGGTTTGGTACCATTTTTAGTATTGTGATGTCTATTATACAGTGTTATATGCTGCTCCTTGACAGGACCCTTAATACATACCTGCAACAAGATTTCTCCCAGACGAAAGAAAGAAAGAAAGAAAGAAAGAAAGAAAGAAAGAAAGAAAGAAAGGGGAGTCTGCTGAAGGTTGAAGTGTCCTTAAAGAGTCATTGTACTGGGCATAGCACTGGGTGGGAGGACTGGTTCAGAGGGTAGAGGGTAGAGTTGCCATTAAGCCCAAAGATAACATCTGAAGGACGCCAGTTCAAGACCAGTGGAGGCTTCCTTAAATGGTAAGATTTTGAGAAAACGACTGACAAACTGGGCTAAGCTGTTCCAGCTTCTCTTCGGTGAAAGAAAAGGAGCCATGCCGTGTGCTCTTCGGTGAGAGAGAAAAACTTGTCAGTTAGTGTGGGAGGCAACTGTGGCCAGAACGAGACCAGACTGTAAGGGATCCATCTGGAATGTTTGTTCTTGAAAGATTGTAATTCTTTTGTTATTGAAAAAAAACAACAAAAAACCTTCAAGGGTTTAGAACAAGCCTGCCTATTGTGAACTGCCTCAGGTTAAAGAGTAGAGTAATCCGAAGACCAAGAAAGGTGGTATACAGTATAAACACCAGTATAAATTTACTGTGCCTGAATACAACACACGACCCAATCCTATTGGGCACTTATAGTGGTAGAACTCCAAGTCTGCCCCTGTAAGTGCCGCAGGAACTTGGTAAAAGACTGGCTGGCGGCTGCCATGAGTTTCAGGGCTGCCAGCAAATGGCTGGAGGCCCCACATGTGTGGCAGCAGCTTCTGAACGCCACACTGGAGCAAGCAAAATGGCAGATGAGGCAGTTCAAGTGCAAGAGAGGGAGGCAGGAGGTGAAGGTTGGGAAGAGATGGTTCCTAACAATGGCAGTGAACACGGGCATGCTAGCTCCAGTTTCCCAGTCTGGCACACCTACTGCCTGTCCATGGACTTATACCAGCAAAAGAGCTGGTGTAGATCCAAGGAGAACCATTGATGGCCAGGCGGCCTATGGGAAGGTAAAAAGTATTTTTCTTTATCTCTCCTATGCTGTCTGGTCACCTTCCCCACTTGGCATGCAGCATGCACTCTATCAGCACAGCTGCACAGCAGAAGATGGTCAGGGATAGGATTGGGCACTGTCAGTCTTTGCCTGCAATGCTCAGGAGGCAAAGTGTTTGATGTGTTCTAGATTACAGTTGATTTAATGCTAAAATGTGGCCCTGGCCCCTGGCTGGCTCGCCACTAAAAACTGGCCACTAGCACCCTCAGTGGCATAGCTAGACGGGTGCACAACTGTAAGAGCACAATCCTAACCTGGAGTTAAGCTGGCACAAGTTAGGCCAGCCAGGTTTGGCCAGCACAAGGGACACCGTAAAGTATGTTTGGACCACTCTTGGAGTCAGAGAGGCCGGCACACAGACATGTGCCATCCTCCCGAACTCTGAGAGTAGTCCAAACATGCTTTACGGTGACCCTTGTGCTGGACAAACCTGGCTGGCCTAACTTGTGTCGGCCGAACCTTAGGTTAGGATTGCGCTTTAAGTCTTTTACGGCTCCTGACTCAGCTGTGTAAGCACCCCTCCCTTTCACTGCCACAGTCAGTTGGGGCAGTGAAAACAATGTAGAGGAGGAGCCTCCACATTGTTTTCGTCACCCGGACTGGCTCCAGGGGCAAAGGGGAGGAACAGCTTACGTGTCTCGTTCGGGAGCCGTAAAAGGCTTACGGTTTTGCACCCATCTAGCCATGCCACTGGGCACCCTCTGTGAATAGTCCACCTCCCACCAATCCTCTGCAGAGCACAGGGGTTCCATGGCAAGCATGGGTTCATTGGCAGACAAAGTGACGTGGACAGAGGTCTCCCAAGGCAGGAAGTGTATCAGCCCCAATCCTTAGCTTGTGGCAATGCACTGGAGTTTAAAAGGCAATATGCATGTATACTGTATTAAATCTGTGATTAAACAGGGGACTCAGAGGTTGCATGCCTACAAGGCCCGGTGCTTGATTCCATGAGTGGAAGGCTATTTTCCTGCTTTGAACTAAACTCTATTATCATTAATGAGCATTGCATGCGCAATGGCAGAGAATGTAAACAAAGTGCAGAGCAGACAGTTTGCTGATTTCCAGTCTGCCGTTCTACCTTGCGACCGCCGTTTTCTCCCCTGCACAAAGCCCCAAAATAAAAATAGCCACACAAATTGCCACAGGTACGGAGAAGCCTTAGATGACAAGCAAGGAAAGTGGGGGGAGAATCTGTGGGGCCAGTGTACAAATAATTGCAGGGCGTTGAGATTTGAAAGTGGCCGTGATTGGCCCTGCAGGCAGCCCCCTTGCAACACAAAAGCACAGAGTTGGGCAAAGAACATCCAGAGGGCCGCCGTAAAATAATGAATTGTGTTCTGACCGATAACGTTCAACAATTGCTCTGATGGATGGCCAAAACCAATTTTTTTCCCCTCCCAACACAAAGCTGTGTTGAATTAAGCAACATTTCCATATTACGTTTCCAATTCAGTCAGAGAGTTTGTCAGCACAAGTACATCGCAGCAGTCATAAAAGAAAGGCAGAAGTGTTCCTTCTTTCCCTAAAATATAGAGTTAGAGAGAGAGACAGTGAAGGAAAGGTAGAATTGGCAAGAAGAGTTTTTTAGCTCCAAGTCATGCCTGCAGGAAGGAAACTCAAAACAAAAATCTTCCCTGAAAGGCAGCCTGGATGGCCCTGGTTCATTAGAAGCTCAGCAAAGGATCCATTTTGCTTTTCCTTGCTTTATTGATGATATCATGAATATCATCATTAATGGAATCTTTACACTCTGCCGGTACACTGTGAATTTAACTACAATGTGTTCAGTTATTGGAGAGGCTGCAGATATCTTGTTTCTTCTGCACATAGAGGAGGGTTGTTGGAGTCGTTTGGAACAAAAAGGCACATTCCATCCGTTGTACAGAACGAAGCGTAAAAGAAAAGTTTAAGTCATCATCAGACATCAGACAATAGAATCATCAGACAATATAACAGAGATACAAGTTGGTTCCCAGGGTGGCATCACACTGCAACGCCACACTTAGGAATGGCATCTGGGGCAGAGATATGCAGATGAGAGGCTGGGCTATGCAACCAGGGCAGGGAGAGGGATAATTGGGGTGGAGGCCAGAGAGGGGAGGAAGGCGTATTGAGATCAGGAAAGGAACAACGCATGCTCAGGTGGTGAAGGTGCATAAGCACGGGGGGGGGGGATTTAGGTAGTATTGAGCTGCCCATTTGGTGGCTTTGCTGAATTCTTCTGTTTGTGCAGCTGCCATTTAGGGCCATCAATAGGATGAGTCAAACTTTTTGCCACTCTAGGCAGTGAGTGAACTCATTATGAACTCCTAATTTGTTGCAAAACCACAGGGGGCAGGATACACGTGTTGCAAAGTCTCCAAATTAGTCCACAGGCTACAAAATCGCTAGATCGCAAGTAGCAGCCAATAATAGTTGTGATGAACCAATTGGCGAGCACCTCCGCATTGCCGTAGCTGCCCAGAATAGCTGCAGCGGCAAATGGGAGGGGCTGCTTACAAGGCGCATTGTGGTGTCAGTCATGCATACCACACTGTCCCCCATGTAGCTACTCTAGAGATTGATGGTGCAATCCTAACCTGGAGTTAGGCCGGCACAACTACCTTATGCCAGCCCAGGAGTCTCGCCAACGCACCATTAAGCATGCTTGGACCACTCTCTGAGTCAGGGAGGATGGCGCATGTTCATGTGCTTGCCTCCTTGACACAGAGAGTGGTGCAAATGTGCTTTATGGTGCATTTGTGACACTCCTAGGCCAGCATAAGGGACTTGTGCCAGCCTAACTCCAGGTTAGGACTGCACTCCCACACATCCACCACACTTAATTTACTATCCCCTTTCATACACAGGCAGGCTTCCTATGTTCATGGTGTGGCTTCCATTTCCTAAGGCAATTGTTTTCAAAGCTTTGAACCCTCAAAACTCCACTACTAGATCTGTCCCACATGTTACAATAGATCCAGGGGTGCATTTTAGGGCACATTCTCAGGGCGTGTGTGGGCAGGAGCCAAGTGCTGAGCCTCACCATTGCCAGGCAAGCTGAGAGCAAATGTTACAACAGGGGTTTGCAAACTACAGCCTTCGGACTAGACCTGGCCAATGTCACCCAGCCTGTGTGTCATCCAGCCTCGACTAGGGTGGCTCCCACCCAGTTTGTCGTGTGCTAGACAAGGAACAGCAGAGCTGCCTGCCAAGGCTTGCAAAATCCCTGCGCCACAACGCAGGCATTGAACCCTGGCCCTAGAAAAGCGGCTGGTGCCAAGGAAAAGAGGTGACCAGGGAAAAGCAAGCAGCAGTATCTCCAGTGCGG
>JAJKFI010000051.1:898166-925666 GCA_029204185.1 Lerista edwardsae
TGTTGTGGATTTGTGTGAATAATAGCAGAGTTGGAGGCTCGGATACCCATTTCAGCGCTTGCCTTAGCGCTCGGGAGCGAAGTAACGAAGCGTACGCTACATCTCAATAACAAAAGTCTCTTTATTGTAGCGAAAGTGAGATAGGTGAAAAATTTCAGTCTGCCGGCTAGGAAAGCCGGTGAAGTCTTTGCCGCTCGCAGGCGGCGTTTCAGTGCAGCTTTACATCTTAGCGCACACACAGTGAATAACTCCTTCTACAAAAGAACAAAGGGATGCCACCAGAGTATATCTGGTAGGTGGATACCTGAAGACCCCTTGTGCCCCATCTTACCCAATGGGGTGACCCTTAGAACACTATGATCTCATGGGAATGTGCAGTGTTTGCAGCCAGGGCTTCCCGTGTGAAACTGCCTGCTTATGTTACACTATCAGAAAGGGAGTACAACTACTGTTCAGCTAGTTGCCCTAACAAGCTGGGAAGCTGACCTGCTGAAGGACGCACAGGTGCTCTATCTGATCTGGAGAAGCAGAGACGGAATGCCAGTTTCTACCAGTTCTGTACTGTGAGATGTGAAACTGCAACAATTGTACCCCTCTGCACTTCTTTAGCTATGCCCCTGTTTATTCCCTACATCCACACATAGCAGCAGCTATAGCAGCATAATTAGGATAAGTTGACTGTCTTCCTACCCTGCTCAATTTGTTACACAGATCTTTTTGATATCATCAACATCATCATTATGGGGTTTGGAGATACTATTTTGCAACAGCTCCTGTATTTCCTGGAGGGTAAGTCCCAAAAGATGGACTCCTACTTTGACATACAATGTCCATAGGGTTCAGTGGCTGTAGGGTTCAGAAAGAATGAGTGTGTCATCCCAATAATATTGGTTATTACCATTTTAACATTTTAAAAGGCAAGTATACATTGTTAGGTTTGGATCAGTCTATAGTATATAATGAAGGATCTGCATCAAAGCAGCTTTCACAGAACTTCTGTAGAGGTCTTCAAGATTTGTAAGGTCTCCGATGGTCTCAAATGCAGATAAAACTGTAGAAAGCCTAATAAAAGAGAGGGATATCTAGTTAATGTCATGAATGAGCCATACACAAGTTCTCCTGCACACAGAGAGTTATTTGAAGTTTAGGTTATTGCAGCCTGAGAATTCTTGGCTAGTTTTCATGACATTTCTTTCTGTAATGCTCACTGCTCACTTTGGCAAATATTACCTTTATATTTGACCTCCGAGTCACCTTTGACTCAACTTGGTTCTCTCAGGAAGTCTACACAAAATGATCTCATTGTAAACAAAGCCTTTTCCTAAGCAAAGTTGGAAGAGGTACAGCGGCAAAATAATGTGTTCCTGCAACTGAAGAGGAAAATCTCAGGTCATAAACTCAGCAAATTTGATCTTCTTAAATCTAATAGAAAATGGCCTCTACTTTTGCTACAGCAGGTTGTCCCCCACCCCCCAAAAAAATCTTGCTTTAACTTTGGGGCTCCTCCTTATGAAACCATCTGGAGAATTTCAAAGGGAGACAAAAGAATTTTTATACCAGCAACATTTCTTAGGAGGATTCAACATGTGCCTAGATTGTTGTCAGATGTTGTCCGAAGCAAAGTTTCAAATCAAATTTGTAAGTTCATGCTTAGCGGAAACAACTGAGGGATCATTTCTAGGAAAGTCAAACTAGTTTTGACAAAATCAGTGGAAGTGCTCAGGAGGTAGGAAGGAGATACTAAGTACTAATGGTTATTTAATTGTCCTTATTAGACAATATAAAGTCACATCTGCCTTAGGACTCACTAAGCCAAGCAAGCAGAGGTGTATTTATGGTGCCATGAGGGAAAACAGGCGCAGTGGGTGCCAGTTGCCGTGGGGCACAGCAGGGGGAAAAAAAGCAATGTGTTTTTTGGCCTGCCCCCCTCTTTCTTTGTGTCCACTATGTTACAGAGTGGGAAGTGTTATGACACCTTAACACATTTGCAGCCCAATCCTATTGTTGCAAACCACCACAGGAACTCATATTCTGATAGCAGAACTTGCTTTCCGGCTGTCAGAAACAGTGATCTAGAAGCATGCATAGTTTCTGGACATGGAAGCATGCTGATGACACGGAGCCCCTTTGCACAGTGATGAAGATTCAACTGAGGTGAATTGGCAGGGTGGGTGGAATGGGGCAGGGGGAGGGCAGAAAGCGGCAGAACTGAGGACAGTGGAAAGCATGTTGGAAGCGGTGGGTGGAAAGCCAACTTCCCCTTTTGTCTTCTCAGACTTGCGCCAGCTAAAGACCTGGCACAGATCCAAGGAGACCCATTGCTAGAGGATGGGCTCACAAATCTTCCATAGGTGCCAGGGCAAATATTTTCCCCTCCCCAGTCTCCCGATTCCCCACCACCATCACAGCATGCGGCAGCTGTTTTGACACTTTTTGCATGCTGTGGCAGGGAAACCCATAGGACTGGGCTCTTACTGTAGTAGAAACTTTCATGAACTACAGGCGCATGAAGTGCTATCCTCAGTTGGCAGTGTATACACACACAGACACACAGGTATAGAGAAACAAAAAAGTTGAAAACGGAGCAGTCAATGGCCATGAAATGCAAAAGGCATTGCCTACAGTAATTTGTGCCAGTTGGTGTGGTGAATTTGTGCCAGTTGAGGCTCATGAGATTCAAGGAGCATGTTCAAGATGATATAATACGAAAATTTGTTTTATCCCACTTCAAACCATCACACTCCTTTCAGCAGCAGCCAGTAATTAAGTCTCAGAAACCGGAGGAGAAAGTGGCGCAGAGTCCATAATGATTGCAAGACGCCATTAGAGAATGAAAAGAATTCATGGAAATGCGGCAATGCCTCTGAAATGAGGACATTTTGAATAATGTTATAACTAGGTAGATGCATTTCTGTTAAAAAAAATTCATTTTGCTCACCCTTCATATTTGAGTCCTTATCCAAATATTCTGGTAGCCATTTGAAATTCCATGTTTCATGATTTTGAGAAAACCATTTGCCAAACAATATGTACCAATATACGTTCATACAATAGCATCACATTTACAAATAGAGAGGGCCCGTGTTATCCAATGGTCTGACATTTGTGGATTTCAGCATCATAGATGCCAGGCTGGCTTTGCACCCAAACCCAACCGGAGCTATGCTCTGGTCAGTCCAGTGGCATTCTGAAACTTAAGAGGTTACGTGTCCACTTGCAGCTTCTGCAGGCTTCAGAATGAAGCCTGCTGGCCCTCAGCAGGCATCATATGCTATTCTGCCCACTGAATGAAATGAATTTTATGCCCCTGGATTATTGCAATTTATATGACTTCCTTGTGTTATGTGGCTTCTTTGCTGGTCTGGCTGGTTCCCCTGAAATTTTCTCCTTTGGCTAGAGCCCTGCGATGCACACAGGCTGAACCCATGCCTAATAATTATTATTATTATTTATTAGACTTATATCCCGCCTTTTTGCCCGAAGGCACCCAAGGCGGCATTACAACATAAAATATAGAAATTTAACATTAAAAAAACATTTAAAAAACAATATTAAAATACAATAAAACAAAATAAAAACAAAGCAATAAAATTTAAAAACAAGAAGCCCTGTGGATCATACGGTATAAAATATAACAAACCAGCCAGCCAGCCTGTCAACAATTAAAAGCTTCAAGAACTGCTTCAAGAACTGCAGTTCTTAAGAGTTCAAGAACTGCTGAGGACTCAACCCCTGGTACCAAACCACTGTTATCCTCTTAAGTTTATATGCATGGCTGAGAAAGATGAATGAGGGCACAATCCTAACCTGGGGTTAGGCCGGCACAGTTAGGCCAGCAAAGTTTGGCAGGCACAAGGGACACTGTAAAGTATGTTTGGACCACTCTCAGAGTCAGAGAGGCCAGCGCACAGAAGTGCAGCATCCTCTCTGACTCCGAGAGTGGTTCAAACACACTTTATGGTGGCCCTTGTCCTGGCCAAACTTTGCTGGCCTAATTGTATTGTGCCATTTCTAACTCCAGGTTAGGATCGCGCTCATAATGATGCAGCCTTGGAATTATAACCCCATCATTCACCCCCATCACAGTGTCTTTTCTAGAGGCTGTTGCTGGTGGTGTTCTGCATTATTTTTAAGATTGTGAGCCCTTTTGGGACACAGGGCCATTTAAGTTAATAATTATATTTTGCCTGAAAACTGCTTTTTGAACGTTTTGTTTAAAAGCTGTCTATAAATCCAATTGATTGATTGATTGATTGATTGATTGATTGATTGATTGATTGATTGATTGATTGATCATGCATGTCTAACTGTGAGGCAAGAACACATGTGCAAAAACATCTGGATCCCCTGCTTAGTAGTAGGAATTGCTGGTTGGTTGGATTGATGAGCAATTGCTGCCCCCAACATGTAAAAGGTCAGGCAGGTATTCTGCAGAAACCTGCTGCTCAGGATGGGGGGAACAGAACTGCAGAACAGACGTTTGCTAGTGGAGTTTCCACATGCCATTACTTTTGTCGGAAAGGTATCAAAAAAGCAATGCAGCTTAGTAGTGAGGCTTGCAGTTTCATTACCAAAATACATGTGTCCCTGCCAGCAGAATTCCCTCGACAGGAATAAATAATGGATACTTGCCATAAGATGTGGAGCCCGTTGCTGAAACGAATGAAGAAGAGGCCGCTGGAGCTACCTTGCAGAATTCTGTGAACGCCTGCCCTCCAAGCCGCTGGATAAAAGTCACTTCATATCAAGGAATGCTGGCAATGTGTCATTGGCTGCAACTTCCAGTGTCACTTTGGCCACAAAAACCGAGGAGTTGATCAGAGGACGAGACAGAAAAAAAAAGGGAGAAGCAATGTTGCTTGTTTAGCTCCTGCCTTTCATCATTTCCCATTGGGCATGTACTTCGTATGATTTGGTGGCTGCTTTCTCAACCAGGAAAGGTTTTGTGCATGAAAGGATGCAGGTGGACTGCTCCTCCATCCATACCTGTGGAAGAGACATTCTTAAAGAGGCCACCGGGACTCACTTTGTATACATTACATGTCCCCCTAATACCGTTCATCTCTCTTTGTAATATTCCTGTGTTCCTGTCCTCAAACAGTGACTCCAAGGCACAGAGACACTCTATAGATAAAGGTCTATTTGCAATTGCTTCAGGCCCCAAGTGATACATATACTGAGGGTGTGTGGTGACCTTCACTGCCAGGTCCAGACCTTCATGTCAGGCCATGTAGCCCAACACAGAGGCTCTCACATCTGCACTGGTTAAATAGTCAGCACAGATGTGAGGCGAACCCATTAGTGGGTCTCCAGGCTTACCCAAAAAAAAGGGGCTCCAAAAAAGCCTTCGGTGGCTGCCTAGCTGCCACTGGATGCAGCAGTAGCCATTTGACTAACACTGCACCCACGGCGACCAGGTAGGTCAAAATTGGGGTACCCCTTAGATGACTGGCCTATCTAGCCAAGTGTTCTTAACCCAAACTAACAGACTCTCCAAGGCATCTGAGAGAAGTGTGGTTTTTTTCTCTAATCCTTCTACTTGAGATCATTCTAATGCAGTGATTCCCAAACGTACCTCAGTCAAAGCACCCAATGATTATGGCGTCCTATCATGGTGGCGCTATCACCCAGCTCTCCTGAGTTCTGCCATCTTGAAGGTTCAAGATGGCGGCACCCAGCTCTCCCAGGCACTGCCTTCTTGAATTGTGCAAGATCTCAGGCGATCTTGTGCTATTTAAGATGGTGGCATGCGATTCATGATGGTGGTGCCCGGGAGAGCACTGTGAGCTCCATCAGCAGCTATTTTATGAGAGATGACCGAGTTCCACTGTCATCAATGGCTATGCATGACAGTTCAATCCTGCATAGGACTGGGCTATATCTGTACATTACTCTCACTCAGACCTCCCTCCTACCTGGGTGGACTGCAAAAGTGACGCTTCACCACCATCACATGAAGGCCATGACTGTGATGGATGAGGGATCAGCAGATGTCTCTTCTGGACTTTCAGTAACTGCTCAGGAATGCCCACCTCTGAGGCCAGCTCTGGCAAAGGGTAGCAAGAGATCGAGAAACTGCATCTACACGTACATCAGCCTCCATTCCATAAAAGAAAAGTTTTGAGGAAAAGTTTTGATGGAAACAGTGAACTTTCTGGAGAGATTTTGTCAATTATTATTCCAAAAGCAGTGAACTGTCTCAAAAGGTTTCTATTTCTTCCTCAACATATATACTGTTTGTTGTTGCTGTTGTTTGTTTCTTTGAGGGGAAAAAATTCATAAAACTCTGTTTTTCTTTTCAACTTGGCTTCCAAATTTCTGGAAATTCTGATGAGTGAGCGCATTATTGCACATTCACTCCATAAATTCCATAAACCTGACTCTGGGTCCCTGTATTGTGCTGTACTTATTTTTCTCCCTAGTTATACTATAAACATATTCTGCTTCTTTCATATACAGCCACCTACCATTATTATTTTTTTGCTTTATTGCTGCCAGAACGTTTAAAGGTATGCTTTTAAATTCCTTGAAGGTTTCCTGTTGATAAGCAAAAAAAGTATTGGCACTTTCAAGTAAGACAGGAACATTCAAACATCATATATTGTGCCTTTTCCCCCTCTGATAGAATTGAGGTAAGCTGCATGTGGTGTGAGGGACACCCATGGCTGTAGGGGGGCAGAGGGAGGGAATACCTGAAGGTATGTAAGAAAGAATTAAATGGATGATAGACATTTAGGGACAGAAAGCTGGATTCAAACATTGTTGCACCAACAGATTAATCATGGGGAAATGTCTGACTGATTCATGCATATCTATATCTTCCTATATGGAAATCACTTCAACATTGTGGAAAAGTAAGTTTCTGATCATTTGTGAACTTCTATGCTAGTTTTTTTTTTGTCATCAGAGAAGGAACTACCCCAGGTGCAATATGGGGAGGAACACAAAATAGGCCTCAAAAGTATCTATATTACATACAAATAACATGGGCAGTCCAATCCTAAGCTTCTCCAGTGCCCAGAAGTACAATGGCACCAAAATGGCCACCGCTGTATTCTGTGGGGCAAGGGAAGCTGCTGGGGGGTCTTCTCAGGGTAAGGGAACATCTTATTACTGATGGTTGAGCTGCTGGCACTGCCTGAAGCTAAGCAGGAGAATCCATGGTTTGTTTTGGGATGGGAGACGGATGCCAAGGCTGTGACAAGCTGCAGGACCTGTGGTGGCAGAACAGAGTCACTGTGGAGCTGATGACTCACCGCAAGTGAGAGTTGCAGGGGAGTGTGTGAGCAAAAGAACGGCAAAAGAATGGAATACCACCTTGCGGACCTGTCCAGCCTTGACTTGCGATTGCCTGCTGAGGCTTGATGGCACACAGCCAAAAGAGAGAACCACACTGTGAAGGCTACATCTGGGACTGAGGATTGGCGGATCACAAGAATACTGTCAATTTTAAAAAAACTAATTGAAAATATGGTGGTTTAGATTAGCCTGCTCATGTAAACCGCCTTGGGCATTTGCTTCAGCATGGAAAAGGCGGGGTATGAATTCTTCAAATAAAAATAAATAAAATTATTTGTGTTATTAGCATTGTTTTCGCCTTAATTTGTACAAATATACATTTTTCAAAGAGCAACAGCCAAAGATTTTCAGGTACTTGAGAGTGACACAAGTAGTGGAACATGAGAAATATGTGCAGAAACATAGGATGGGGGGGGAGTGTGTGAAGAGCTTTCACTGCGAAGATGAGGCATTTGTGTTGGATGCAGTCGTGTTTCAGAAGGAAGCCACAACTGTCTCCACCACAAAGGCATCTGCCAAAAGCCAGCTGTGCCAGTAAGGCCTTCTCAGTGCACAAAAGCCTTCCCATGAGTTGTCCTCCTTGCGGTAATAAAGAGAGGCTGTTTTACAGCACTTTGGCATGTAAGACAGCATTGTCAGCTGTAGTTTATTTAAAGCACAAGGCCTGGAACAGGAAAATAATGACTTTAATAAAATTTACTATTGACTTTGTAGGGTAAAATCTTTCTGTCATCAGGAGGGGGGGGAATCTTACCCCAAAGCCCTTCACTTAAATGTATTCCTTTAATATTTCAAAGCAAGTTGGGATTTTTTTTTCTTTTTTTAATATACTTGCTTCTTCAAAAGATACTGTAGTGGGGTGGAAATTAGTATTTTTAATGGAAAGTTGGAATTGCTTACATAAGGGAAAAGCTGGTAATGACCTATGACACTGTCTGTAGAAATGCTACATTTGAAGGAACTGCAAACGCTCTTAATCCAATTTCTTGAAAAGCTGCAGAAAGCAGTGTCACCAATGAATGATTTATAAATTACTGAACATCCTTCTCATCTCGAGGATATCTTTTAATCTTAGGCGGTAGTTTTTCGTGGAGAGAACTCCAAAGAGCTCGCTGTGGAGATACCCGGGAATGTAGCTGCATGTTAGCAAGGTTAGGGTCATTGCAGAGATTTTGGAGGGAAACAGGGCCGGGTTGGGCAGTGGGGAGGGGCAAACCATATATGGCATAATGTTCATCTCCAGCCCATTTGATTAAACGCTCTCTAGATTGCTGACCGTGCACAAGAGAGGTCATGTCTGCTCTGTCAAAAGCTGCAGAAATTCCTTTCCTTTCATGTCATTGGCTCTCTCTCTCTCTCTCTCTCTCTCTCTCTCTCTCTCTCTCTCTCTCATATGTATACATAGTTAAACTGCAGTTAAAAAAAAGTTTCCTAACAGTGTACGACAGCTCAATTTAGAGGTGAAATCTTTTAATAAAACCTCATGAAATGAATGCTTCGGTTTATGGACTCTGTTTGTGTTTCCCCACGGAGTGCTTAGCATCATGAAGTCAGTGGTTTCATTCTTTACCACGGCCAAGGCAACATCAAGGAGAGTTGGGGGCTTTGTACTGGAAATATCCAGTTTAGCCTCTGTTTATTTATTTTTTAACACACACACACACACACTTGCATAGAAAGATGTTTTCCTCGCAACGTAAAAAATGTGATTGTGCACTAATTTACATTGCACATAATTAATTAAAAACGAACAAGGCTATTCCACAGGGGATTTCAGTGCAGACTCCAGAGTACAGAAATAGTATTCAGAGGGCAATCAATTAAAGGCTTACCCAAAAGCACTGCATTTCTTTTTCTGGGAGCTTGGCAGCAATTCCAGTAAAAGTCAAATACACTTGGTGGGCTGATTTCACAGCCCTCTTCAAGGAGATTAACTTTGATTAGGGCAAGATTTAAGCCAAAGAGTTTAGGGCTTCTAGGAGCAGCCATCTCCTCCCTGATGGAAAGTTCCGGCATTGCCATTTGCAACACCTAAGGACATTTTCTCCCCACCACAATTGCACCTTTGAATGCAAGTTTACCTAGTCACCTCCATGGAAGGATAGCTCTTGAATGGATTCTTTTGTGCCTTCCATTTCACAAGTGAATGTGAAATATTAAGAAAACACAAACATTGCCTTTCTGGAATGAGAGCAAAGCTCCAGCTAGGCAGGCGATCTGACTTCAGTAGCATCAACTTGATGCCTTAAGAAGAGAAAGATGGTGCTAGACATTCCCTGCACCTGAACATGTGGCATCCAATGTTATCCTACCTCTAAAACTGAAGCTTCCATGTCTAAATATTTTTGAACCAATGAAGCTATCATAGCTTCATGGGCCTATGAGACTATTGGCCCATTAAGGCCAGTACTGAGCTAAGCTCTTTAAGCTCCCCGGCAGGTTTCTGCATCTCTGCTGCCTGATTCATCCCAGCTACAACCCACGCTTCTCCAACAATATCCAGGGCGGTGTACACAGAGTTCCTAGGCAGTCTCCCCTCCAGGGATTGGCCAGCCTCTGCTGAGTTTCAACAAGGTCATCCCATCATGTGCATCCAGATTGCAGTCCTCCATCTTTTATTTGGCTAATGGAAATAGCAGGACTGAACCTACTGTTGAGCCATTCTCATAGCCATTGACAGACCTGCCTGAGGGCGCAATCCTAAACAGCGCCGGACTGGCGAGGCTGACGGGTGAGCACTGACATTGAGCACTGAGCCCCGAGACTGTTTAGGAGAGGCTGTAGCCCCCCCTACAGCAAGGGAGCATTCGCTCCCTTACCGTAGGGAGGCTCCAGCCTCCAGGCTCCACAGCTAAATTGCAGGTGCAGATTCGAGGAGACCGTGCGGCTTGAATCGGGGCCACACAGCCTCGCTTACAGGCTTAGGAGATGGCCAAACGGCCACCTCCCAAGCCCGCCCAAGTCCCACCCCCGCCTCCCTCCGTCCCACCATTCCCCGCATCGCTTCCGTGCGGTGCCTTCCTCGCACCAACCGGCTTCAATTGGCGCAAGAAAGGCTTAGCGCGGGTGCAGCAGGACTGGCGCTGCCTGCAGCGCCAGTCCTGCTGCTCTAGTGCTGATGCAGGAGTGCCGATTGATGCTCCCACGTCAAAGCTAGGGCCATTGAACCCCTGCTAACTGTGTCCTCTTATATTTAGCAGGGGGAGAGCAATTGTCCCTCTTCACCCCAGCACAGTGTCTTTCTTGTGGCTGTTGCTGGTGGTGTTCTCCATTCTTTTAGATTGTGAGCCCTTTTGGGACAGGGAGCCATTTAACTTTAATGTTATTATTTGCCTGTAAACCGCTTTGTGAACTTTGTGTTGAAAAGCGGTATATAAATACTAGTGATTGGTTGATTGATTGATTGATTGATTGATTGATTGATTGATTGATTGATTGATTGATTGATTGATTGCGCCAATGTTATGACATAGCGTCGGCGCGACAGGCAGTCCAGGATTTGCACTGCCCATTCCATTAATGCCATTTTTTCAAAGGCCACCCAGGATAGTGGCTGCCTTGGGGCAACTCCATGTTTTAGATACTTGGCATGAAGTAGTATTTCCCTTTTTGAGACAGCGGAGTTTCCAGTTTCTCCAAGTTCCATGCCAATTCTCATAGGAGAACTACAGAATCAACTTTGTGCCACTAAAAGAATGCCCCCAAATAATTCTAGATATGGAAAATCGCCATGGGGAAAACCACACCATGTTGTGGGTAAGTGTGCAACAGGTCATATAATCTGTGGCATAATTGATACAAGCCAAATTTTATATATGGCAAGATGGCTCCAATATGTGCCTTCAGGCATGCCCCTCTGCTTAATGAGCTAAGGGGGCTTTCAGTGATTCAAATTTGCATTGCAAAAATCACACATTCACTTTTGTAGCTCAAAGTCCCATTGGCAAAGTGTGTAAAATGCAGAAATATCAGTGGGATAAAGGTGTGTGTTCATTCCTGATTAGAACATCTGCTCTGTTTTATAAATGTATGGCTAAGCATGGAAAAATAGAGATGCCGTGACCCACACAGGTGACACAGATCTCAATGCACCATCAGAACAAGGTCTCAAAGCAATCTTGGATCTCTGAGTGGTCTAGCATTATGACTTGCTGGTATAGAAAGCTTCCCCTCACTTGTCCTTATTTCCCATTTCTGTTGCAAACAAGCCAGTTTAAATAGATTGCACCATTAAGGGCCACCAAGCACCAGCTGGAGCATGGGGGGGGGGCATCATTTGACAACTGCTTGAAACTGGATGTTGGAGTAGATGGTCCCGTGGTTTCCACATAGAACTTGATGCACAACTTTCAGTTTCCATGAGTAAATGCTCTCAGGCTTTGTTTTAAAACAATGCCAATTCCCTGTGAAGACTCTTTTCCCATTTCAGATTTATTTATCAGGCAAATAGAAAACCAAGACTCTCAAATTTGTAACTTATTTGTAACCCTAAAAAAATCCTCTTTAAACTTTTTTAAAAGTGTGTGTGTGTGTGTGCACGCGCGCACGTGTGCACATATAAAAAGTTAGATTTATGTAACACCGGCAGAAAACACTGATTCATTAAATTCTTCCCTGGGGGCCTCTAAACTTCAGTCACCCTGTTATACACTCAAGGGATGCATAAAGGAGAAGCCAGGGAGTTGCGAGGGGGAAAAACATTTTCAAAGAGGCTGTGTTCTTCCAACATTTCAGAGCTGGGTTTTTTAGGTGCTGTGCCCATTACCTTGCTGTTACTCCGTGCTTAGAGGCTGGATAAAGAAATTAGCACACAGAGCTACTGCACAAATGTATATCTCCTCTGTTTCCCCTGCACAGCAACAATTAATTGATGTGCCATATAAATTGCATTACATTGTTACAGGGCGGAATCCTAACCTGAAGTCAGGCCAGCACAGTTCGGCCAGCAATGCTTGGTTGGCACAAGGGCCACCGTAAAGCGCATTTGGACCACTCTCAGAGTCAGGGAGGATGGCGCACGTCTGCGTACTGGCCTCTCTGAATCCTAGAGTGGTCCAAACATACCTTACGGTGTCCCTTGTGCTGACCCAACTTTGCTGGCCAAATTGTGCTGATCTAACTCAAGGATAGGATTGCGCTCTCAGCCTAGTACTGATTTGCTCAAATTCACTACTTCAAATGGGAAGAAATGTAAAATAGTTGGGATTTTGTGCAACTTTCATAGATAGGTTTATTCCCACTGAGTTTACTTATAATGAGTGCTTAGCCACATAACCAGATTTTAGGCATTTAATCATAGGAGTCATGTATAGGAAAAAATAACCAGTCCTATAGCCAGTCCAACATTTTGGAAGGGTACCAGAAACCAGTGAGCCAATGCTGGGCAATGCTGGACTATATGGACCCAATAGTCTGATAGACAGAAGGTATTTTCATATATGAACATGAAATTGGGCGAACTCCGGAAGCTAGTGGAGGACAGGGGGGACTGGCGTGCTGTGGTCCATGGGGTCGCGAAGAGTCGGACACGACTTAGCGACTGAACAACAACTTTCATATATTCCTCATTCGCTCCACCAGCTCCTTGTTCAGGATTGGAGCAGAGAGGTTCGATTGCAATGCCAGCAATGTTTATGAATGAGGCAGCAGTAATTCCTTTGTAATCAGCGAATACATTTTAAATAACATCTAAAACTAAATCCCGGTGTAGTAATGCAGCAATGCCAGCGCAGCTACCGCTATATGATGCATCCGTTCCTTGAGGTCTCCTTGCTACGGGTCAACTTGTACCTGCATGAGCTCAATTGCTGATGCAAGTCCACGTTGACCCAGGGAAGTTGAAGGGGTTGGGACTTGGTATGTGCCCACCCCTTCCTGGACCAAATCTGCCCTCCCCCCCACCCATCCTCCTCCTGCCCCATTTTTCTCACCCTTCTCATTCCACCCCTCTCTCAATCCCTGCCCCGTCTCACACCCTGCACAGGCTTACCTGTTCTGGAGGGTCTCCATGGGTCTGCTGGCGCATGCGAGGCCACTCCAGCTTCCCCCACCGCATGTGTTGGCGAGGCTGCTTTGCAACTGCCATAAAGCAGCCTCTGCCGGCACCACACTAGTTACAATGGTGGTGGGAGGGACAGGATTGGGCCGTAAGTCATTCTGTTCATGTTCTATGGTCCCATTGTCGAAACAGTAATGCTGACTGTTATTTTTCCTGCTGCTAAAAAAGGAAAAGCAGGCCATTTCAAGGAGCAATTTGGGGCTCCTTGTTTCCCTTTGTATTCATCTGTCGGAAAATAAAAATTATGCCCCAGGTTCCATAAAAGCTAGGTTGCAGCGCTCCGAAGTGTGTAACTCAGAAAGAGAAGAAGCTGTTTTCAGGAGTTATTGACGCTAACATTAAATTTACAATTATTCATAAAAAGAAAGTCATTTGAAGAATTCCCCATGCTGTGCACATACAAAATACTTTGCCACGCATAAGAAGTTACATTTATTAATAGCTCTTCATTTTTTTTTAGTTTTTGCTAGTATCTCATTCCAACAAAGCAAACTTCTTCTCCAAGGGGACTGAGCATCAAAAGGACGCTGCAGATCCTAGCTGTAGATTCACTGTTGCTAAAAATAATAATTAAAAAAAAGGAATGATGCAAACTAGCACAATAGTCATGTGTCTGTGCTGAAAGCTGCCCAAAATACTGGCCAAGAGAAAGTCCTGACCCTTACGGAATTGCAGCCATTCACTGCACCAGCAACTGTAAGGTTTCCTCACTTATTTCTCAGGTGTCTTGTTGAGAACCAGAATCATGGTGAAGGTCTACTGTAGAGGTTGCTGCTGATCTGGTTGCTGCTGAAAAGGACATAACAGCTGAGTGTTCAGCTCCCTCCTCTCCTTGTGTTGTGATGTCAGGCCATTCCGCATTTTCCTGTGCTCCCCGGCCAATAGCAGACAATGACATGGAACAGGGGTGGGGCAATGTAGATAGTACAAATATCACAGAGCAAGGCAAGTCCTGTTGGATGCTAGAAAGAGGGCATGAGCGCTAAATGCAGTCCATGCAACAAGTGGTGAAGGCACAGAAGCAAGGCCAGGATGAATGGTTTTATAGGATCAGGTGGAACACTATTGGTCCCTTGTTTTGTTGCTGATCCTTGTTTTGTTGCTGGCTCTGGCCACCTCCAGTACTGGAGCTGCAGCACAGCAGGCAGGAAGCCAGCAAGCTGCCCAGGTAGCAGGGAGAGCAAGGCACCCGAGTCCTTCTACCCAAGTCCTTGGATCCTGGCACTGTACAAAGATAACAAGCCTGCAGCTAGTCATGCTCAGAGATGCACAGATCCAAATGTCCAGTCAGCCAGAGCCAGCCTTAGGAGCTGTGGGGCCCCATGAAGAACATTTTTGCAGGGGGCCCCCATCCCATGGGTCTCCCTGTTCACCAGAATGAGTGCCATGGGTAAGGCACTGCCAACTGCTTCTGGGAGGGGCCACTTCAAGCCAATTAGACTCAGGGGCAGGAGGGAAGGAGAGCCAGCCTGCGGTAATGTTCTGCTCACTGCACTATCCTATCAATGCCTTCGCATGGAACCTTCCATCTATAGCATCAGCCATAGAGCGAGATGCCGGCTGCAGCTGCAGGTGCTCCACTCTCTGCCCCAAATTAAGGCCGCTATGGGTGTAGGCTCCAACTTGGCCGATTTCACCACTCTAAAAATTCTCCTGCTACCGGGAATGCTGGAAGTAGTTGTATCCTCCTTCTCTTCTCCCAAATTTGTGCTCCTGGCTAACCTCCCTCTTAGCCCCATCAAAACCAGCAGCCATTCAACTGGAAGCTGCCATTCACTCCGAAGGCAGAGGTTATGATTTCCAAGTAGGCTCCAGCCCTGGATCTCTCAATTAAGCACAGTGAGGAAGAAAAGGGGAAGATTCCAGAACACACCAGCCATAACAAGACCGCCCATCACTGGGGCATTCATTTCTCCCTCCTTTCTT
Source organism: Lerista edwardsae (assembly GCA_029204185.1). Taxonomy (NCBI): domain Eukaryota; kingdom Metazoa; phylum Chordata; class Lepidosauria; order Squamata; family Scincidae; genus Lerista; species Lerista edwardsae. The sequence continues at coordinate 913,450 of JAJKFI010000051.1, forward strand.
TCCAGCTGGCTCCTCTAAGTTTGCAAAAAGAAAAAAATTACATCCCTACCCATGCTAAAATTCCCCATATTTTATAACAGAGGAGCAGTTTATAATCAGGCATTCGTTCGTTCATTTGTTCCTTCTCCCTCTCTCTCTCCCCCCGCCCCCAAACACAGAAAAAACATGAGCCTAAATGAATTTTCAAAAAGTTCTAAAATACTCTTGCCAGATTTCTGGCCTCTCCAATGGATTAATCTGAAAAACAACTAGGGACTCAATTTAGACTTTCCTGGCAGCCAGCAAGAGAAACATGTCAAACTCCAAGTTTTTCTTTATTGAAGACCCTCTTAGGAGGCTATCAAGAAAGCAGCGTGTCTGCCTAGTAGCCAAAGATCAGTGGGAGGTAATATTTAGTTTATTAATGTGCCGTTTGATTTTCCTTTTTTCCAGTGTTGATGCCTAGTACTAAAGTGGGGCTTTTGCGGCAATTTTGCCCTCCCTCTCGCAGTGTGGTACGTTGTGTTTTTTTAGGATAATTTCTGAGACATGAGTAAAAGCTAACAAGATCTTGCCTTATCTAAAAAGGAGTTTTAGTCCATCCCAAGATTATTCGGGGGAATCTGTTGACTAGTATGCTGGAATGGTTGAGTGCATAGTTCCTTGCTTGTAAACAGCTCATCTGTTCATTTCGAGAGAGAGAGAAAAAAAAACAGATTCCTCTACACTAGAGTCAAGGTTAATTTTGAAACAACCCTTCACTTTCAAGGCAACTTTATTTATTAGTCAGAGTCTATATTCAACAAGAGAGGGGTTTTCAATGGAAGCCTGACAATAGAGGTAAGGCATCTGGAGGATCGAATCATAAATAGAGAATGGACTGTTGACTGACAGGGCTTTTCAAAATGAAAAGCATTGTGGTAAGAACGAGGCAACTTTTAGCTTCATTGTCTTCTCAATAAATCACAGGGAAATTACAGAAGCAGCATGCAGAACCGTCTGATGCGATAATTCATGCCTTGCCTTATGTCACCTTCAGTTTATTATCCTGGCAATCTAGGGCGGTATTGCTGGGAAGAAAGGGCACATTGGGTGGCTCCAGGGGTGGGCCAAGAGACCCTTCCCACCTGTGCCTGACCATCCTTTTCCTATAGACCATCCTGTGCTGGTCCCTTCTGGCGGCATTGATTGGGCAGACCAGGGGCATAAAGAACTTGGCAAGGCAGCCTGTGGGCATCAGGAACTGTTCTACCAAGCCCAAGCCGTTGACAGATTCATGGGACCTGAAAAATATAGACATTGGAATTGCCCTGCTCTCCTGTTTGCAATCATGACCCTCCAGATACCTCTGGAAACCTCACAAAGACGGATGAAAAGGGTAGACAAGAGTGGGTCGGCTCAGGATGTGGCCATTAGGCTGCATCCAAGGGCCAGTCATCGAGTTTCATGGCCCCAATTCTGGCTGCGCAGCCACCTCGGAGCTGCACCTGCTACTTAGCAGGTCCAGATCCAAGGAGCCCAGTCGGGAGGATGGAGCCTCCCCTGGTGCAAGGGCATGAACATACCCTTGCATCGGGGAGGCTTCTCAGGCCTCCCATGTCACTCTGGATTTGGTGTAGGCCCGCCTGCCTGCCTGCCTGCTCCAGATCAACAGATTGGGCTGCCCCTCCACACACACACACACACACACACACACAGAGAGAGAGAGAGAGAGAGAGAGAGAGAATCTTTTCAGCATTCCTTTCCTTAAGTCTTGTGGTACTACAATTCTACCATGTTGTTGTTTTTTAAAGGAGTTCGCGTGTGGCCATCTCTAGAGTCCTAATCATCATGGATGCCTTCTGGAACTATCTGACCATTCCTTCAAACTAGTATTTTTTAGGGTTTGCAAAACTTTTGCATTGTCGGGTTTCACCAGGTTTTGGATGCCAATCATGGTGTGTCTTCTCTGTCCATGGGGAGATGGCTCTAATCCCAATATGCCAGGCACACAGCGCTCTCAAGCCCCCATCCAATCACGAATCTTACTGGGAGACCTGGGGCCAGGTCAAGAATAACAGCCACCAGCTGGACCTGCGCCAGTGATATTGCTGACCCAACTCTGCACTGATCCATGGGAAGGGTCTTGGGATTTGGCATATGCCAGCGCCATTGATTCTACCCCATCCCAGGCCTAATCCGTCCATGTCCTGCCCCGTCGAACTCCCCATTCCTTCCACTTCCTCGCCCTGCTCAGCCCCCAGTTTCCCCCACCCCTGCACTGGCTGTACCTGCTCTGGTAGGCCTCTGTAACACCACTGGGTCCAGCTCCAGACTTTCCACCAGCGTCTTTGGGCTTTGAGCCAGGGCAAGAGACTTTTGGGCATTTTTGCAACATTATGCACCAATGGAACATGTGTTTTGCTGGTGCAGGGCCTCAATAGGACTGGGCTGCAAGGCTGCAATCCTATAGTGTGTTTGGGATTGTGTGACCAAGGGCGCAATCATAAACAGCGCCGGACTCGCGAGGCTGATGCGCCAGCGCCATATCCGACACTGTTTAGGAGAGGCTGGAGCCTCCCTGCGGCAAGGGAGCATGTGCACCAGCCTCCCCTATGTGCTCCTTGGATCTGCGCCCACTAAAGAGCGGGTGCAGATCCAAGGAGACCGTGTGGCCCAAATCGGGGCTGCGCGGCCTCACTGATGGGCTTAGGACATGGCCGTACGGCCACCTCCCAAGCCCACCCAGGTCCCGCCCAAGTCCCGCCTCCCCCCAATCCCCATCCCGATACGGGACAGAGAATCCCTCACGCCGGCTGGCTTCAGCCGATGCGAGGGAAGCGCTACGCAGGCACAACAGGACCAGTCCTGCCAGCAGCGCCGGTCCTGTTGCTTTAGCGCCGACGTTGGAGGTGCTGCTAGGTGCTCCCGCGTCGGCACTAATGGTGAAGCACTGACGCAACCACATTGCGTCAGCGCTCCGCCCTCTCTAAGATTGCGCCGCAAAATAGATGAAAACCCTGAGTGCAGTTAAGAACATAAAAATAGTAATTATTCTGTCTGTTATTCCATTTTCAGAAGTGGCAAATCAGAAAGCTCCCAGGAGGATGAAGGGTTTGATGGCTTGTTATAGAATGTCTTGTACGCAAGGAAACAGCTTTGTGAAACATTGGCCATTCCACAGATATGTGGATAGCTTTTTAGGCATACATAATAGACAATTTTAAAAATTCTATGGCATATACCATTTGGATCCATTTATGAGTCATCCACATTCACCTTTTTCGCAAGCCAGGCCTCCTTATACCCCTGGTGTTCTGTCATTCAAAGAGGTCACAACGAGGTCAGAGAGGCTTCTAGTGGGAATTGTGTGCACAAGAAAATCCTATAATCTGAGGAGTCCTCGCTCATCCTTACCTTTTAAGATTTCTTAATACCTCCTCCTTTTTTTGTCACGGTTGTTAATTACCATTGATCGTATACCCTATTGCATATAGATAATCTTAATGAAGTTGTGTTCTTCCAGCTATACCAAAGGTTGCTAATGCATTTCTTTGTTGCTTCGGTGGAATGTGGAAACTACAAATGGTTTCCAAGATGGCAATCATCCCAGCCCCGTCACAACTTTTCCGTTGCGACTGAAAGTTAGATCTGGCTAACTACTGAGATATTTATTTATACATCATGTTTTCATCTCCATTAAATTAGCATTGATTTGAACTTTCCTGCAATCCATTTTGGTAGGAAAATATCCTGCCAGTCACATCTATGCTACTCATTCTCCATTCAAAAATATCTATCTGTTTGTAGACTACCTTTCTGCCAGAAGGCCTACAAAGTTGGCATACAACAAAAACTTAAAACATCACAGAACCAAATCAGTTTAAATTCTGAGCAGCTAAAAATCCCATGAAATCAAAACATAGAAAGGAACCAACAAATGGTGGACAGGGGGAGAAGAATGCTCTAATCCAGAAGACTGAAAAATAAGTATGCAGAGGGAGTGTTCTGCCAGGAAGCCCCTGCTGGGCCTCCCTGAGGGCCCTGATGCCCACACTAGGCTGCCTGGTTTCCCCCTTTAAGCAGCCTCAGAGATAGGCAAGAGGGAAGGGGTTCCTTCACCCACTGGGCCTCCTCTCTTGCAGCAGACTTGCTTGGATTCACCGGCTGGCCAGCCTCCTCCAGACTGCCCTCATCACCAGCTTAGCCCAAGATACCCTAAGTCTAACTTGGCATCACAAAACCCCACCACCAAACAATAGGCAGTCAGCTTGCCTAAACCACACCTGCCTCCTCTACTTGGTGGCTCCAGGGACAAGGCAACCATATAACAATCCCCTACAGTCTTTCACAACAACCTAACTTTCCTTTATCCAGTCCAACAATCCATCAGTTAGTCAAGCCAGTAAGTCAGTCCAACAAGCCAGCAAACCTCCACACCCCCTCTACAACCCACCCCTTCTTCTTCCTTCAGGGACTCCTTATATCCCACTATAGGGTCCTAAGTGGCTGCAGCTGTGCAGCCCAGCCATTGCTTCTGCCTGTTTTTTTAACCCTATTATCCCTGGCTAATGTGGACAATGGGCCATGGCTGACACCATTCCCTAACTCCAATGGGTATCTTCCGCCTTTTCCAATACAGGGAGTAAATGGGAAGTCCCTGGGAAAGGCCTTCCATAGTCTAGGTGCTGCTATGGAAAAGGCCCTGGCCAATGTTCTCATCATGCATGTCTTTGATCATGGTGGGACATTAAGCGAGGTGTCCACTGATTTTCTGCATGGGCAGGCATTTTCATGGGGCAGAAGCTGGCTCTTAACGTACCGTAGTTCTTAAACATTTTAGACTGAGACCCACTTTTTACAATGGCACTAGTGTTGGGACCCAACAGAAGTGATGTCATTAGTTTGGAAGTGATGTCATAGCCGGAAGTGACATCATCAAGCAGGAAGTGCCATCATTGTGACAAAATCAAATGACACTCCTGGCATGCAAACTGGCATTCTTGGACTGCAGCAATTGCACAACCAACCATGAAACATCCATGACAGAAAGCAAGATTAGGGCAAAATATTATGGAAAAGCACTGAACTAAAAACAATTTTAAAAAACACCTCACTTGAAAATTCAAACTGCCAACACTTACAAAAGATATATAGCAAGAGTAAAGTCTGTAGCTTCCAAGATGTTTGTTCCCAGCTTTCCACGAGCCACTTGATATCAGGTCGTCGTGACCCACCAAGTGGGTCCCGACCCACAGTTTGAGAAACACTGATGTAGATCCTTAAAGGTAATATAATGACACTGATGCTACATGTGTTATAATGCCAGTATATGAAGTCCTTAAGATGTCATCAAAAAGTTTTTTGCCCGTGAAAAACTCGCTTTCTCTAGTGTTACTTCTGCACACACACACACACACACACACACACACACACACACACACACACCTCTCAAGCATTGCTCTTTGCAAAAGCAGCCTGTGTTTGCCCGAGTCCCATTTCAGCCATGAACATTCAGACCGACGTAAGCAGGTGCACATTTGCAAAGTCCACCTGAAGGAAGATGAGATGTTGTAAATCAGAAGAAACTTGGACTAGAGCTATGTCATGGGGCAAAATGGTGTCATTTCACCCCTGCCTTTTGCCATGGCTACCTGTGGATGCTCAGTTTATGGCCTGCATCTGCTGTGAGGACTAATGTGCAGTGCTGCCTTGTGTGTGAGGTTTTGTACTCCAAGGTCCCCTGAACCCTTTCAAATCTCCATCAGCTGGAATATTCCTCATTTGCATAGGTTGCCTCTCTCTCTCTCTCTCTCTCTCTCTCTCTCTCTCTCTCTCTCTCTCTTCTTTTGGCACATAATACCATTTAGCCTATTAATCTAAGTCTAGGATACCCACAGGATGCTAAACTAATTATGTCTTGCATCTTGTAACTGCTGGTGGGTTAGACGCTCAAAAGTTTGCCGCAGCACATGGCAGCGTGGCCCTGGTGCACGCCCGTGCTTCATTACGTCTTGACCTTTCCGCCGATACCCAATAGGAAAAGGATCAGTCCTTCCATCTGGCATCCGCCGCATCGACGAATCTGCCATTCTCCTGTGTCGCTGCTGTGATAGCTCTGCTGAACTTTCCACATAACTTGACCCCTGTTAACTTGTGATGCGCAGTGGTTGACTTTTGATATGCAGGCGCTTCTGAGCCACGGACTGGTGGTGAACAGCAAAAGAAACAGGTGACGATGAAAGAAAAGGGCTTTGCCATATTCTTTCCTTAGGACATCAAGGGAGATGAAAACGGCAGGAACTCAGCCAAAGGGCTGCTTCAGGTCTTTGCCACCTCCCACCTTGATTACTGCAACCATCTGCTCTCTTGCCTCATTTCAGCCCTTCCATTTGTATTCAGCGCTCTTCTTCCAAAATAAATCATTCACCCCCTCATCATTCAGGCCGTGTGATGCTCCCTCTTCAAAGCTCTGCATGGGCTTCTCATGCCCTTCTGCACCTAGCACAAATTCTTGCAAGGCTCAGAATGCCAGGTGCAAGGGAGTGGCAACAGGATGCAAGCATCTTGTTGTCTTGTGTGCTCCCTGAGGCATCTGGTGGGCCACTGTAAGATACAGGAAGCTGTGCCCTTGGCCTGGTCCAGCAGGGCTCTTCTTATGTTCTTACGGCTCTCCATGGGCTAAGCACGCCCAGTCTTTCTATTTTTCCCTTCCAATAAGTCCCTTCCTGTGATCTTTCCTCCTGAGTTGCAGATGTGGAGAACTGTTCGTTTTTGAGGTGCCTCCCACACTCCACTCGCTCTCTCACTTTTGCCTCTGCTGCTGCAACACCACAGAGGTAGCTTTAGCCCAAGTCTAACTTAGAGTAGCACCTTGCCATGTCTTCCTCTGTTTCTATTCTTCCAAACTGAGAACATGAGGAGAGGAAGTACTGCCATTTGCCTGCTTCCTGGCTGAGTGCAACACAACTGCCCATCCCTGCTACAGCTGCAAGAGCTGCCTTCACAACCAGGCATCCCACCACTCCCACTTGCACCTGCCCTCCAGCTGCTAGGGAAGAGCACGTGTCCTGGTCACCTTTCAGGCCCAGAAGTTCCCAGTTCCAGATAAGCAGCCAGGTAAGAGGGAGGGGGAAGAAGATGCAAACTTGTGGGGTGGCTGAATTTGGTGCTTCTTTCAAACATCAAAGGCCTTGGGCAGCTTCTGGTTTTCTGCTCTCTTAAGTCCCTCCCACATTCTCTCTGGCCACCACTTCTGTCTAGAACTACCTCCCCCCCCCCCCCGCTCCTAGTCTGCCATCAAATCCCTCCTTCAAACCCACTTGTTCTGAAAAGCTTGGGCATCAGAGCCTCCAAGAGGTATTTTATCGGGGGGGGGGGGGTTACAAACTTTCTTTTGGCCCCTTCCCAAAGGAAGAGGGGAGGGGCAAGATAGAGCAGGGCAGGGTGGCCATGGGGGTGAGCAGCCCAAAGGTAGGGAGTGGGCAACAATGTTTGTGGGGAGGGTGGCAACTACAGAATAATCTTTGGAGCCCAAGTCTGCCAGGCTTCCCATTGTGGAGCCCAGGTCTACCTACGCACATGGTTTTGGCAACTAGCTACAAAAACCAAGCACCCTCCTAAGTCTCTCTAAAATCTTCTGAGTACAGAAAATCATGGCAGAAAGTCAGCTTCTTCGGATTTAGGCTCACAGTAGAATGAAAAGTGTCTTGCGTGCACCAAGCTGTAGTTCCACAGCTGCATCCCTGAGCTCCTATACGCCCCTTCATGGTCAGTGTATTCACAAGCCAAAGAGCTACTGTGGCTGGCCAGTTTCCTCCCAGATTTGCTGCTGTGTTAAGGAGTGTCATGTATGCATCCCTTGGTCTGGTGCATAGGGATTACCACAATAGCTGCAGCCATGGGCCCATGGTAGCACCTCCAGAATCCCACAGGCAGTGAGTCCAGTTGAGATGGGAAGTAGGAGTAGGATGTAAGAGTCAAGGAAATTTGTGGGCCCTGTCCTTTGGCTCCTGGGCTTCCTTTTTGACCCTGGGCCTAGGTGCAAATTACCCCCATTACCCCTCTGGTCATGGGTCTCGATGGGCAGCCACCACAATGTACCCCCCATCCGATGTGATCCAAAGGGAGAGAGGGAGTAAGCAAGCAGGCTCCAGCTGTGGCTCCTCTTGCTCCTTTCCATGGCCCCATATTACTCCCAGAGGGTGAGGGAGGCAAGGAGCAGGAGCAGGAGCAGCAGCCACTGCCATCTAGGACTGCTAGGAGGGTTCCAGTAGTCATAGACTTCCTGGAGTTTCACTGATTTCAACAGAGTTGGCATTGTTCCTGACTGTGGTGAGCCTGAAGCCCCATCCTCTCCATTTCCTTCATTGCCTTTGGAAAGCAGGACTTAGTTCCATCTCAAGGGTGGGGTGGGGTGGGGTGGGGTGGGGTGGGGGGCCCAGGAGAACACGAGGCCTGCTCTTTGCACTTTCTTTCTTGCGGCCCCAGAACCTTTTTCAAAAGATGGGCACAATCTCCAAACTGGCATCTGGCAACCTGGATGTATCTGAATTAGTCACATGAGAAATGGAAGCTTCCCTGGCACCATGCCCGTAAAGACACCGTTTGACAGACAGACCAAGCATAGCCGGAAGAGTATCTCCAAAGAAATGGCGTGAATGGTCTCTGCCCTGCACACACACACACCCCAAAGGGTGACGTGACTGTCGAGGTATTTTGGAAATCAAAAGGCTTGCTGCTGCATATCTGCATAGACCACACATGAGAACATCCCTCCAGAAATGTTTGAAAGGTGATTTCAAGTTGCTCTGGGGAAGGAAGTTGGCATGGTTAATTGCAGCCCTGCTGGAGCCCACATTGCACAAAGGGCTCAGCGAGAGCTAAAGAAGGAGAATTTAATCAAGGTTGGTAAAGATGGTTTTTAATGGAAGTGAATTCAGCAGAGGACAATAATCATTAAAAGCTGAGGTGTTAATCAAAAAATTCTTGTAAGGGGAAAAATAAAACACCCAGTAGAACAGTGTAAGATACCCGGAAAATATTGTGTTTTTTTCATCCTGAAATCCTGTCTGACAAATCAAACAATATCCATAAATGTGGCTTAGATTTCTCAGTCAAATTAGGAAGGGTGTGTGTGCGTGTGTGATCCTATTTCTCTGTCAAGCTGTTCTCCTTGCTTAGAGGATAGGAGTGAGATTTTTGGGCCCTTGAGCTAGAATCCCCAGGACACTTTGTTGCCTAGTGATTACTTTGAGATGGTGATTAAAGAAGTAATTTAAAACACTAGGATTACTGAAAAAGGGGGGAAGTTAATGCTACCTCGGGGAAAATCTTCCTCAACCTCTGCAGTGGAGGATGATAATCTACCCCTGAATGCCATTCTAGAGGACAGAATTAAGGGCGCAATCCTAACCAACTTTCCAGCACTGACATAGCCCTGCCAATGGGGCATGTGGTACATTCTGCAGTGGAGTAGTAGTCACGGAGGCCTCTTCAAGGTAAGGGAATGTTTGTTCCCTTACCCCAGAGCTGCATTGCCCTGGAAATTTGGTTAGGACTGAGGCCTAAATTGGAGAGCAAGCACTGACTGTCACAATGATGGTCTCCCAGCAGGGCAAGGCTAGTCACATGGGTCATTCCAGCCAATCACAGGGTCACAATTCAACCTAGCCAATCAGATTTATATACATGATTTATCGTATTAATACAAGTGTTCTACAGCAGGTGCAACTATGAATCGCTGCTCACAGCCTGACTGGCTTTGCCAAGTTTGGTTCACAAAGCCCTTCGTGTTTGCTTTGTTTGGTTTGGAAGCTTTCATTTATTGTCCTGGCTTATACTCTATCTTACTTTACTTGCTAAATTAAAATGAAATAACTTGTCCAGCATAAGAGACATCACACCTTTTGGAGGTTAATATCTTGACTAGGATCTTCTCATTGCCTGAGACAATGACAGCATAGTGAATGTCGCATGTTCAAGTTACTTGTAGGTGTCAATCATAAATCTCCGGACCCCAAGGATATGGTTCAAAAGAAAGGTTTATTGTCATATTTGCAAATATGGGTGGCAAGCAAAATCCAAAACAGAACAAACTGCGTACCACACCTTGTACAAAATGGGTGCAACAATTTATACTACTGAGGCGGAGTTTCTTACTGCATTTTCATTGGTTATTTCCCAGTCACCTGGTAACACTCATGTAGAATAATTACTTCCCCCCTCCCTTGCTCATGCTTTTACCCAGGATGCATAGGGATGGCTATTACGCTGATTCAATGCAAGTTTCACTCAAGGTTACAGCTGTGTCTCTGGGTCCTGGGAATTTTTCCCTATGTATCAATTTAGGGATACGCACAGCCCTCCTTGTTTACCAGTCAGGCCTTGCCTGGGCCTAAAACACCCTTAACCACTTGTTTCTCTCTGAAGAGAGAGAAACAGTAGGCCTTATATTTTAGTGTTGGGGTTCAAAGTCACCATGGGTTTATATTACTATTAACTTATATCTTACATAGGGGTGAGCAAGAAACTACTCCACTCATTTTCATTCACAAGAACATCATTCATTTAGTTATTCATTTGTTAACGATGTCCTTTGCTTTATAATGAATGGAGGCTGATTTTGTTATCCCATTCATTTTTGTAATCAAGGCTTATCTTGTACCATGGCAAAGTGGTGGGATTGGGTTTTTTCCCCTCTTTTTCTTTAAGGGTTAAAGTTGAAATGGAATAGAAAAAAATCTTATTTTAGCAGCTACTTTGGGTGGCAGGTACTTTTTCCTTCTGTGTCCCATAATTGCATTGTTCTGAGACATCGTGGAGAAAAATAGTCATTGTCATGTTTTGTTGTAGTAGCCATTTTTTCCCAGAATGCCCCCCCCCTACAATGCAGCATGCGCTCTGGTGCCCAAGCTTTGTCGCCAGGGGTGGGGAAAATAAGATAGAATTGTGCAACGTGTAGTCCCAACAGTTCACAACAGGGGGCAGCAGTTGCCAGATTTGTGGGTTGCCAGTCCTAACCACAGTAATGCCTTACAGCAATATTAATATTACACACACACTGAAGATGCTATTTGCCTTCAAAGCTGCTGTTTGCCACAATGACACCTTTGGGGACAGATAGCCAATTAGGGAGAACTATTTTCCATGGAGGTCAGACAGCCCTTCTTACATGCTGTTGTCCCAGTATTGTCTAGTTTGACCCAGAGGCTTTCATTACCCAAACAGCCATGGGAAAAGGTGATTTGGTACTTTTGCTGGCCATCCGTAAAGGATCAAAGTCTTTGTGGCACTCCTTTTTTGGTTTGCGATTACTCTAATTGTATCTATGTGCAATTGTCCCTCAACAATTCCTTTACTGAGTTAAGTTAATTCACTTTACTCAGCACCAGAGTACTGAAGAACGACAGTGCCCTTGACAGTGTAGACAAGGCGATAATTTCATTGGACCAAATCACATTGGTAAGAGCAGGCATGTCAAGAGACATTTTCAGGAATAGCCCGGTGCTCATTGGTACCCCTCCCTCTCCCAGGCACTCAGTGAGCACTGGAGTTGTACTGTACTAGGTTGCCAGGATTTTAGATATCAGAAATAGCCTGGAATCAGATGGCTTGGATCTGAATCTCAGAACCAGCTCCAAAAACAGGTTTCGAGCCTCCCGTTTCACTACTACCTCCTGCTGTCCCCAATACCAGCTTTAACCATAAAAATAACATTATTACCATTTTAAAATGCAAAGAGCAGATAGCAATCAAGTAAAACCAGTCTGAGCAAATAGAAGACGCCTTAGCCTTGTTTACACGTATGGCACTAGAGCCTGGGGGCCACCACAGAAAAGTCCTCCTTCTGCACTGCATTGCCACTTCTGCAGTGAAGATCTTAACAAACAAGTCATTTCATTTGTAAGCAGGCAACAATATACAAACGCAACACAGGTGTAGGAAATAGGAAGCTGCCTTATCCTGAATCAGACCTGTGTCCATTTAGGCTACAATCCTATCTACACATACTTGGGACGAAGTCCCATTGACTATAATGGGTCTTGCTTCTGAGTAGATATGCATAGGACTGGGCTCCCAGACTGGGCTCCCAGTTCAGTATTGTCAACCCTGTCTGGCAGTGACTTTCCAAGGCGTCAGACAGGGATTTTTTCTGCCCTCCGTAGAAATGCCAACAGTTAAATTTGGAACCTTCCGCATACCAGGCACGTGATTGACCATTGAATTATCCTCCCTTCCCCACGTTATAGCATGTGTG
>JAJKFI010000051.1:928166-940514 GCA_029204185.1 Lerista edwardsae
CTTGAGTGAATAGTTAAGCACTTACAGGCAGCTGACTTCAGTGGGACATAGGAGTTCACTGCATTACATTATATGATTGTACTCATATGACAGAGTTAATACACAAAACATATATTTCTGTTATGCAAAGTGGCTTTCTCTTGCAGCCTGAAAGCCCAACTCAGGTGGGCCAGATTTGTACCAACTATAGAACTGGCACAGATCCAAGTAGCCCCATAGAGTCTGCTTGGTTTACCTAGGGTAAGGGGACAAAGGTCACCTTAGTTCAAGGAGGCCTCCAGCAGTCACAATTCCCACGCTGGATGCGGTGAAGGCTGTACCAGCCCCACTGCACCGTGGCCCGGGATTTTGGTTAGGGTTGGTCTGTTAAATGATTAGCTAGGTGACTAATTTCCCCGGTCAGTGCCCATGTCTGAGAACTGACTTGTCAGTGTCCTGGAATGCAACTAAGGAATACAACTACGGTGAGGGGGCAAGGAGGCAGCAGTGATGGTGGTGATGGGGTATGCCTGTATATTAGCATACGTGAAAATCACAAAAGGGGGAGCTAAAGGTGCCACCTCCAGCACCCGTGAAATGATGGTGGAGGTGAGGAGCACGCTGGGGGGAGCCGTAGGTCCATACTCTTTGGGGCAGCAGATCCCCTTGGGCCACCCCCACCTGAGCATGTTATGGAAGTTGCGCAAGCCGAATAGTTATTTTAAATGTCATAAAATGTGGTTACATGCCATCAACCTCTGGCCTCAGGTGGAATATAAACTCAAATTAAAAAGGAAATCAATACAGCAAAGGCCTACGGTCATACGAGGTAATAGATAATCTCACACATTGTAAAACGGGACTCAAGTAGAAATGTTTGCTTGCACTGCATCAAACATACGCCAGTTCTGATTTCTGGAGACGAACTAGCCATTTCGGAAGAAAACTTCTCTCCCCCCCCTCCAAGTCCTTAGACTGCATTAATATTTGCTTTTTTCAATATTGTTTGGCACCATTGTTTCCCCTGACCTTTGCTTCTTTAGCATCATTTCCATTTAGATACTGCTTCTTCCTCCCTCCCAGATTAGACACATAGGTGGTCCCATTCACTTAGGAATACTGTAGTGTCATGCCATACTCCTGGCATGACAACATCACCAGCCATCAATAAATAAAATAAAGTGGATTGCCCACCACACCATCACCCCACTTGCCACATATGTGCATGCGACCTCTGGGAACTCCAGCCTGAGTTTGGAGAGGCAGGGCCCACCAAATTCAGGCCAGTGTTCACCGTGGTGTCACACACACTAGCTTGGTGCTAGTGTGCAAGGCCACTGAGAACCTTCTGGCCTTCCAAGCTAAGGGCAGGAGGTTCCCAAAGGCCTAGTGCTCTTGTGCGAGCCTTTGCTCAGCATGCACAGCACTTAGAACTCCAAGGTGCAGAGAGGGGGGGCCCCTCCGAATTTGGGCCAGAATTCCCAGCAGCCTTGCAGCATGTGTGAGCTTCGCACAAGCACTCTAGGCAGCTGGGAACCTTCTGCCCTTCCAAGCTAAGGGCAAGAGGTTCCCAAAGGACTAGCACACTTGTGCGAGCTTTGCAGAACTGCACTAGGCCCTGGGAACCTCCGGCTCATACTCTGAAGGGGTTGCTGGTTCCCACCAGGCAGTGGCTGATAGCAGGAGGTCAGGCATTGTGTCACTCCCTCCTGGTGCGCATCACCCCTCCTGATGCATCACCTGGGGTGGGCCGCACCCCCATAGCAACTCCACTGATTTGGTATTGTGATCACTTTACTGAGGGCAATCAAGAGTGAGAGCAGGTTATGGAAGTTCAAACCATTTTTTTCCCACTGAGTACCACAAATCTCTGGACAAAAGAGAGATCGTTTGTTGCACTGCCAGTTACGTTCGTGGGGCAAGAAGTATTTCAACTTCAACCCTGGTATTTGCAGAAGCACGGAACAAATTGTTGGCAAGTTTACTAGCCTGGTCTGGTGTATGGAGAGGTTACTCGAGTTCTTTATCTTTCATGGGCTGGACCACCCTCCCTTTTGGCATTCTGACAGCTAAAGGGACTTTGACACCAAACTGCTGGCATCTTGGGTGAAAAAAGGGAAAGAGATTTCAAAGCCAAGGAGGATCTAACTCTGATAATTACATTTGAACCAGAGGCGGAGGAAGGGTGTAGCCCGGGGTGGCACGAGCCATGGGCGCCGGCAGCGGCGGGGCGCCATTGCACGGAGTCCGCAGACTAACCTGCACGCTGTCTGGCCCACCCGCCCTCCCTTGCGTCTCTTCCGCTCCAAAATGGAGCTATTCTGGGTGCAGGGAGACATGGCTGGGTGACACATGGGGGCGGGGCGACGTGCTGGGGACGCGGTTTCGTCGCCCTGCCATGGGCGCACTCGGGGCTCCGTTCGTCCCTAATTTGAGCTATGGGTAACTCATGATCAGCAACTATTTGAAAAGACAACTTTTCTATAAACCATGCTCCCAAAATTGTTTAAAAATTGTCCTGCCTGTATACCATCTGAACTGATTTTTGTCCTGATTAAAAACAAGAAAGCCAGATTCAAGGGAATCGGCTAATACAGCTTGAAACATTGCTCCCATTTTTTGTTAAACAGCTTGGATTATATCAAGGCCAATGTAACATTTTGGAATGATTTCTTTGACATTCCAATGAAGCAAAAGTGAGCCCCCAGATAGATTGCGACATTGCAGAACTATTTTTGTCATTCAGCATTTAAATATTTCCCAAGTCGCAGGAGTCTAATCCTAATACGGAGCACATTTCCATATTTCCTTCCGTGTCAAAAGAGAAAGAGACTCGCAGAACTTAATACTTTTGACACCCATAATAGGTAGAGAGGCAGTAAGATCCTTCCATAGGAGAAGAATGAATTGAGGGAGAAAGAAGGTGTGCCGATATCTTCACCCCATTACCACTGGTGATTAGGGCTGTGCCAAATGTTCTCTGCATCAGATATTTGCTTTGAAAGCAGCACATTCAACCCAGCCAAGAAACAGCTGGGAAAAAAAAAAACACCACTCACTTCACCAACGTGTTTTGTCGGTGCTCAGCAAGCCCGTTTTCCCTGGCAGCTGCTGCTTCTAGTGCAGTTCTGTTTGGATCATCTGTAGTAAGGGTGGCACCAACATTGCCCACAGAGTGAAAATTCAACTTGAATTTCAGGGGCCTTCTCAGGGAATGTGCAAGGGAAGGCAAACACATTTCTGCAAGACAAGTGACTGAGCTCAATCCTAAACTGGAGTTAGGTCGGCATAAGCTAAGTCAGCAAAGTTTGGCCAGCACAAGGGACACCATAAAGCATGTTTGGACCACTCTCGGAGTCAGGGAGGATGGCTCATGTCTGTGTGCTGGCCTCTCTGACTCTGAGAGTGGTCCAAACATACTTTACAGTGTGCCTTGTGCTGACTAAACTTTGCTGGCTTAGTTTCTGCCAGCCTAACTCCAGTTTAGGATTGTGCCCTTTGTTCAGGGAGTTTCTGCACACCCTGTTCTCTAGACAGATCCAAGATGAATGGATGGGAGGGCTCTGAAATCAGTGGAATGTTTTGTGTACAGTCTACTTATCTGCAATGTATGCAGTTAAGGCTCTCTCTTCCTGTGATTGGAAACTAGAGTTTCTCAGAGTTCCCGATTGTATAGAGCAGTGGTTCTCAAACTTTTTAGACCGGGACCCACTTTTCAAAATGGCACTCGTGTTGGGACCCACTGGAAGTGATGTCATTAACCTGGAAGTGATGTCACAGCCGGAAGTGCCATCATCAAGCAGGAAAAGCCGTCAGTGTGGCATAATCAAATGACAGTCCTGGAATGCATGCTGGCATTCTTGAAGAGGCGTCATCCTACCGGAACGGGGCGATACCCCGTTCCGGTAGTTCCGGGGAGAGCGGGACAGCACGCGGCAGACTCCGCGCACTGTTTTTGCCCTCCCACCCGCACCTGCGCCTGGATTGCTCTGCAAGTGAGCAATTCCGGGCGCAGGGAGGCGTTGCCAGGCGCCACAAGGGGGCGGGGAGCTACAGCTCACCCGTCCATCACAGCGTTCCAGATCCTGGAGCCAGCAGCGTTCCGGTTGCTGGCGCCAGTGAATGACGTCACTGCATTCTTGGACTACAGCAATTTCACAACCATGAAACATCCCTGACAGAAAGCAAGAGTAGGACAGAATATGATGTAAAAGCACTGAACTAAAAACAATTGTTTTTAAAAAACAACCCTAACTTGAAAATTCAAACTGCTAACAATCACAAAAGGAATATAGTAAGGGTAAGGTCTGCAGTTTTCAAGATGGCTGCCCCCAGCTTTCCACGAAGTGGGTCCTGACCCACAGTTTGACTAACACAGGTATAGAGCAGCGGTTCCCAATTTGTGAATCTGAGGCCATTGAAGGCCATGTTGAGTCATCTCGTGCCACTGCTCTCTAAAGCAGCTCGGGTTCCGGTCAGCTCTAGCCAGGATACTATTCTGAAACCTGAAATCTGCTGCTATTCAAGACACTTATCCACAAAGAAAAAGCAGCTTTCACACTTGGAGTGGGAAATCATAGATATTCACAGCACCCCACATTTACACATTGTAACTCTTGCCATCAAGTAGCAGACAATCACTTTCAATCATTACATCTTGGTTATACTGGGGTATTTGCCTAAAGTAGCAATAGGTGACAATCTTAATTAGAAATCAAATATATTGTTACACACCCCAAGCCTTCAAGATGAGGCGAGCTGTTCTTTTAATTAAAGTAAAAGTGATTTGCAAAAAATGTATATATTGCCACATATGCAGGAGGAAGCATCCAAAGTGTGGCAAAATCTTGGCTTTCTTAACGTCAATTGAAAAGTTTCCATTGATGTTAATGAGGACAGGACCTCATTGTGCCACTTTCATAGAGTCATTTACTTATTTTTTTAATGCATACCAGCAGCTTTCAATTATGAAAAAATTAAAGGGTAGCTTACAAAGATGGTGGTTACATGACTGCAAACAAATAACATTAAAATGCACCACTAAAACCACTAACTTTACAACATCCAAAATCAACAATCATATAGAAAAAATAATAGATTAGATCTACATCAGCAGGATCGTAGTGAATGTTATTTTGTACCGTAGTTGCATTTGTGCACCACTTCCATATGGTGCATATTTGAGCATTTTCAGGGGAATCCCAAAGAGAGAAAACTGCCTCCAAAAAACTTCCAGGTGTTTCTGTATCCATGAGCCAGAACTTGCATTTTTGGCAACACAAGTACAAAGTGTTTAGTGTTGTTGCAGTGTCTGGGTGCTATCAATTCCTATGCAAATTATGCAACAACGCTGACCACATCAAAGAAAATTTCAAACAAAAAACGTGGTTTTACAGAGCATGCAACTTCGCTATTACAGAATGAAAAGTACAAAAATACGACTGAAGGCCCAATCCTGAGCCCTCTAGCACTCGCGATCTGAGTGTACCACAGGTGCTGGTGCCACAGACTTGCCAAGTGGTACGAGTGATCAGCCCTTACTCCAGCACGAGTGGTCAGCCCTTACTTCTGGTACTGGCCTAACACCGGTGTCCTGCTCCCAGAGGCAGCAATGCATTGCCAGCGGCCAGGGCCGAGATGGAGGGGCAGAGCAGGGGGTGGGACCGGGTTTAGGATTGACTGCCCTCTTGCAGATTTTCTAAACAGATATTGCTGGTGCTGCATTTGCGGAAAATTGTTCAACAACTGATTACAGGTACTTACCTAGAACTGAGGGGCTGCAAACCAAGTGGATGCCAAAATATAGTCCCTTACCATAAAAAGTATGTTAAAGTTTAATTTTTAATTCCAGGGCAGGAAATACCCAGCAAACAGTTCCAATGCCCCAATTTCCCTAAAATAGTGATCTTTGTCATCCTAGTACAGAAAAATGGGTGACCCTAGCACTCGGCAAGAAACGTAGGAAAAAAATATACTTTCATCTTGCCACTTTACACAGAAAAAATTTTGAAAACTTGGTGGGGGCATTTTTTTTAACCCCAACTTCTTACAAATGTTTCACAAACTCAGGTACAGTACAACATGGGCTTTAAACACCTGGACAAATAAAAATATCTCAGGGCACAATCCTAACCAACTTTCCAGCACCGGGGTAAGGGCAATGCATCTCTGTGGTAAGGAAAGAAACATTCCCTTAGCTTGAGGAGGCCTCTGTGACTACTACTCCACTTCAGGATGCAGCACATGCTCCATTGGCACGGTTATGCCAGTGCTGGAATGTTGGCTAGGATTGTGCCCTCATTCTGGCACTTAAAATTCATTAAACTGGGCATCAGGGAAACAGCCCTGGGGGAATCATTCCAAATGTTGGGCCCACCACAAAGCCCTTGTAATGACCAATGGGTCATCACTCATCTAATTCAGAAGGTAGGAATACCTGGAGAAGGTAGCAGACAGGCAGGTTCATGTGAGAACCGGCAGTCCTTTGCATAGGACAGGAACCAGAATTCGCCGAGAAGAGAAATCCTTTGGAGAGCCAGAATAAATATTCACCATGAACTTTAAATCTCTAAGTTCATATATTTCACGTTGCAGTTCACATTTAGCATTTTTTCAAACGGGATGAATGCTCACATTTGATTCAAGAATTTTGTTTTAAACCATATGGTTGAAAGCAGTGGTGAAATTCAGCCAGTTCTCACCTATTCTGCAGAACCGGTTGCTAATTTTAGGTTGGGAGAACCGGTTGTTAATTTATTTGAATCCCACCACTGGTTGAAAGCCACCTAAAACATGATACATAACCCCAATGCCAAGAGACCAAACAGCAGCATGTATCCATGTAAACAAATACTGCATCTGAATGTAATCTGTTGATTTGGAGGAGGAAAAAAAACATGACTTGTTTCAGTTCTTTTCTAAAATGAACTGCCTCCAAAAATTCTGACTAAGACTCAGAAGCAAACTCTCCAAATGCATCCACGAATCACGTGGTTTCGAATGCTCACCAAGATTTGGGCTGGGGGTGGACATGGCGAGGTTGGGAAGGCTATGAAAAAGTCTGTCCGTCTTGACTGGATTCCAGTCGTGCAACGTGGCTTCATATGGTAAATAAAGATGTTAGCAGTTTACATGTCTTTTGACAAGTAACACATTGTTTTCAAATATCAAGACCAAATGTTGGCAATCGTCAGAATCTGCACATCAAACAGGTGCCCACGAGATATGTTTGCCAAACTCGAGCATGCACAAAAGCCAAATATAAGGGAGAATATAGTGAGTGTGGCGGTTTCAGGAAATGATGCTAGAATTTCTATATTAGCACCAAGCGGTTTGCGGATGGGTTGGGGGGCAACCCATCTTTTTTGTTCCTCTCTGCATTTGGTGCAGGTTGGAGGCAGAATTGTACACAGGTCAAGCCAATGGGAAACAACATGGATCAGAATTCTTAAGATCTTGGGAAACACGTGGTCTCAGAAGGCCAATCTTGTGCTGCCATAGCCTGCAATATAGGTTCTAGGTCTGCTACACTCCCTCTGTCTGAGCAGTTCCTTGTTGGGGGAAGCCAGTAGGAAGTTCCATGTCCCTAACCTCTACGTTAGCCTTTTGGTCAGTTCTTCAGCCTGCTTTGCCGTTGAACTGTGAGAGGCTTAGGCAAGGGTTTGGCTCCAGGAAGGCAGTTCCGCGGTCCAGGACAGCTGATGTCAGTTGGGCAGCCCACTCCGAAGCTGCATGTGCAGCTAGGCCACATGGCCTGTGCTACATCCAATGCAGCTTACAGGAGCCAGATGGACCTTGGGGTAATATATTTCCCCTTACTCTGGGTAAAGCCCCAGCCACCCCACTATGGAGCTTCTCAAATTTGTCCCAGCTATGTAGCTGGAGCAAATCCAGGGAGCCCATGTAGGGCGCCTGCCCATCCCAGGAGCAGGAGGCCTCTGCCAACTCTAACCCATCTCACATGGGCTCTGAAAGTACAATATCTGAAATGGATTTATGACTCAGCTTTTTGTTTCATGACTCTGCATGGTGTCCACATGACAGTGTTCACATAAGGCTCTCTCCATATGACTAGGAACCCTGGAAATGCAGAGTGCCCAACTGCAGGGAGAACATGCACCTGATTCATGTATACTGTAGTTGTACGCATGTTGGCACCACTGAGACGTTCAGAAGAATGCACGTAGCTCCCTCCCTTCCCACAAGCATCCACTCACCTTGGATGTTGTGATAAGGCTTGCCTCGTAGGCTTGCTTCCTCACACTTGCTAAGAGGACATGATGTCTGCTATCATGCGCTTCTGCCCGTGACCAGTTTGTGAAGTTTGGCTTCAGCTCTGTTCTCTACATGAGGAATTACAGAGGCTCGCAGAGGCAGACCCCATCCTGATCTGCCTAGCCCCTGAAGTAGCCAGGTTCAGACTGCCTTTTGTCTTCACAGTGCGTGTTGCACTCTGTGTAACATTTTCCCACTTTCCACCCGCCACACCCTTTTCCCCATTTCCTTGATCTTCCTCCCCAGCCGCTGCCGTTCTGTGGCACTGCCTCCTCCAAGCCCTGCTTGGCCCTTTCAAGTGACCGAGAACGTGGGGAAAGGAGGGGGGAAATGGTGGAGGCGGTGCGGAGAAGTGGCCTAAAGAGACAGTCTAGGCTCCCATTCCTGTCCCATTCGCTGCGATGGGTCCGTTAGAACTGCGCCTGCTGTATAGGAAACTGTGCAGCCTGAATCAGGGCCGCGTGGCCTGGGGGGCGGAGGCTTGGATGCAGATGTATCCCGCCCCACCCTCCTCCCCAGGCCAGCACGCCTCCCAGCTCGCCCACCCCTGCCCAGTTCCTCCCTCCCGCCCTCTGCCCAGAGCCACTCTTGTGCCAGCCAAGTTCAGCTGGCACATGAGCAGCACAGCATGGCCATGGGTCAGTACCCACAGCTGCTGCTAGTGTCGGCCCAATGGCACTAGGGCCAATGCGGAGGTGGCAGTTGGTGCCCCCGCATCAGCGCAAGCACCGTTGGGCCGACACAGGCGATCAGCGTCCGCCCAAGGTGCTTATGGGATTGCGCCCTCAGTCTTATCCTCTCTCTCTCTCTCTGTCTCTCTCTCTCTGTCTCTCTCTCTCTCTCTCTCTCTCTCTCTCTCTCTCTCTGTGTGTGTGTGTGTGTGTGTGTGTGTGAGCGTGAATGACTGAGAGAGGGGGGGTCCATCTATATTCAGCTGGAAGCCACATTCTCTACATTCTAGTTGTTTGGTTTATTTATTTCTGCCAACATTCAAGGAGATTTACTTCTGATTTTAATCTGACCACCCAAGCCCCCCATTCTGAACCTGTGCACTGATTAAAAGTAAAGGCGGCGCGTTATGAAAGTCAGCAAATCTGTGATTCAAAAAAGGACACCTTACCAAAGGGTCAGTATTTTATATTAAGAGGAAAAGTCTGAAATCAGGGAAGGAACGCTACTCACGGAGTAAAGAGATTCTATTGCTCCAAAAGCGGGCATTAATAATTCATGCCTTCATAGAATTCTCCACTCTTGGCTCCGCGCAGGTATAATAGTTTGAAAGACCTTCTACAGTAGGCGAAATATTAAGCGCTCTCTACCTCCAACAAATTTTAAAGCAATCCACCTTGATGTGACAGGCAGCCCTCTGACTTGAAGAGAGGCAACTCTGAGTGCCTGGGACAAAAATTAATCTTTATAAAACAGGGAGGCCAGAAAGTGGCGGAACCAACTGCATCGCTGCCAAAGCACAGCCATCAGAGGGCAATGGACTGGAGAGGCTTCACTTTGAGATCCTGGTCTGGAAGCAATGGCATCGGTGGTCAGGATGGAGGAACACCTAGCCCTGGCAAGTGGTTCAATGCCAGTTCTCAGCTGCTGGCACTTCTCCTCCTCACCACCCGTCCTCGGTGCTTCCTCTCGGTAAGGTCTTGAACCAATAGCAGCTCTGGCAGGACAGCTCAGGTGCCTTATTCCCTAACCTACCAGGGCAGCTCCCAAGCTGGAGCTATCAAAATGAACTCTGGAGTGCCACCCTTATGATGGCCCAAGTGGGGACTGCAAGCATTCAATCCAGGTGACTTGGGGAACCCATACAACATTTGCTCCCAGCTTGGTTCCAGCTGAGCTGAGAAACTCATCCTGAGTGCAAGCATTGTGGTGGAAGGGGCTCAGAGCAGTTTAACTACTGCTGAAGTGAGCACGTGTCCTCCTCTAATAATAAATAATAATAATACGCGTATTTATATACCACCTTTCTTAAGTCACCAGATTGCTCTAATGACTGTAACTCAAGGCAGTTTACATGGGCAGACTTTATTCATAAACCCAAAGCTTTTTACAATTTTACAGAAACGTTCTATCTTACAAGAACAACACAAACAGATGGATCTTTCTGGATTTAGTCTTCTTTCTAGCTGCACGTTTGTCTTCTGCTGGCTGATAAGCGGCTTCTCTACTCCCACCAGAGAAGCAGCTGACCCAGCACACTCCCCCTCTCACGAGGCAGCCGGAGACAGCTTAGTTTTTTAATCAGCCGCAGTTTTTTACAAGGTCTGCCACTCACAGAGACTTCCGGTAGTCCCGAACTGGCAACCTTCAGCTCTTCAGTTCTTTATCTTCAGGCAAACGGAGGCATTAACCCTCTCGACTAAATCTTCTGCCCACAGAAGATCTAAGGGTGCCATCCTAACCTGGAGTTGGGATGCCACAGTTAGGCCAGCAAGGTTTGGCTGGCACAAGGGAAACCATACAGTATGTTGTGACAGAGAGAGGCCAGCACCCAGACGTACGCCATCCTCCCTGACTCTGAGAGTGGTCCAAACGTGCTTTACGGTGGCCCTTGTGCCAGCCACACTTTGCTGGCCTAACTGTGCCGGCCTAACTCCAGGATTTCACCCTAAGGCATGTCTATATCTGCATATCCAGACTGTATCCATGTATCTGGAGTGGATCAGTGTACAGTGTGTGCGTGTGATATGTGTTTTGTGTACCATCATGTGTGATGATATGTACTCTGTCACGCATGTGCATGCTTGCATGCATGTGAAAAGGGGGGCAATGGAAGGGCATTATGTTTTGCCTGTGTGATTCTAAGAGAAAGAGAGGGATGAGTTGTGGTTAGCTGTGCTGTCTCTGGGCTGTCATACGTGCTTGTATGCATCTCTGAGACAGAGAGGGAAAGACACAAAGAGAGGGTGTTTCTTCTAGAGGGGTAGCTGTGTTAGTCTGTTACAGCAAAAACAACAAAGAGACATCTTGCAAAGTGGGCTCTAGTCCATGACAGCTTATGCCACAATAAATCTGTTAGTCTATAAGGTGCTACTTTATTATGTTTCTTGTGTCGGTTTGTGTGTGACTGCATATGTATCACAGAACTGTCGTTTGTGGCTTGGCTCAATTCCTGATCAGCTCTGCGTGTGGTTTTGAGTTCTCTGCCATGGATTTACACAGTCTCCTTGTTTCCCATCTGTAAAATGGGTACACCATTCATGGTGGTTGTTGTTTTAATTGGCTATATAGTCCATATGTGTGTCTTTACCGGGTTACTTTCTTATTGGGTCACTTTCTTGAATGATCTGTTGCATAAGTTTTGAGTTCATATCCATGAATTAACTGATTATCCTTGAACAGCTTTTGCATTAATGGTCATCACATTTACCCTAGGTACCTCAGCTGAGTACAGTCAAAAATCTTCCTCCCGTGCTTTCCGCTCTTTAAAAGGGGACTTTGCACACCTCTGTTAACCATAGCCAAGCCACACACTTCCTGCCAATTAGCCACCCTGTGTGTCTCATCCAGGACTAGCTGAGCCATAAAGCAACCTCGTGGCTTGCATCAGGTCAGGGGGTGGGAAGAGCAGCAGATTTGGGGTGCCCTTCACCTTGAGTCTCCTGCTGCCTCTCTCCAGCCCACCACAGACTCAAACCACTTCAATCTGCTTCCCAGTCCCTAAAAGCAAACAAGAAATGGATCATCAATTTGAACTTCATTCTCCCCTTGTTCCTTCCTTGTGTGGTTGGACCACATGAGCAAGGAGAGAGGGGAACTGACCTGCTTACTACTGGCTGCACTGGAAAAAAAACCCAATTGTTTATACTCAAACAGACCATACAATGAGAAGCAGCCACTTACCTAGCTCCTTTCTGGTTGGCCCTTTAAGTCAAACAGAACGTTCAGGGCATGCTGGGAGTTCTCAGCATGACTTGCCCTTCCAGATGTATCAAGTGGGGGAGGAGCTAAGGGAAGTAGCTGGTTTTTTTCCTCGGTGGGCGTGACATCAGGCAGCAGCATTGGTTCAGCCATCTCTGGCCTCAACAGTGCAGAGGTGTGTGTGTGTGTGTGTGTGTGTGTGTGTGTGTGTGTGTGTGTGTGTGT
>JAJKFI010000051.1:940524-954167 GCA_029204185.1 Lerista edwardsae
TGTGTGTGTGTGTGTGTGTGTGTGTGTGTGTGTGTGTGTGTGTGTGTTCAACCACTGTGCCACAGCACATTGGTGGACCATGAATTGTCCCAAGCTATGCCACCGGAATTTGGGAGATAATCATTTCTTAGTAGGACCATGGGGGGGGGGATATGAGCCCCCTACTGGCAGCACAGTGTGCCTTGTCAATTGTCTAAAAGCTGATGGTGTGCCTTGACCATATTAGTGCCTCGCTAGTGTGCATGAGATAAACAAAGTTGAACATCACTTCATTAGTATGTCATTAGCCATTTGGGTCACCTGCTTGAATTATCTACTCTGCACGCACTTTTAGTTCTTGCAGGCAACACAGTCATCATCTGGATTGTGTTGAGTTGATCTGGATGGTGTTAGTACCACATGGGAATGGAATTGGTCTATGGCAAGTGGCTCATAAGCCCTGTGCCACCCTGATGCACCTAGATGAACAAAACAGTCTCTGTAGATGGCACCTCTCGATCTGTTGGGTTCAATCCTATTTTAGACCTGGTTCTGTAGGATGGACTTTGGACCACTGGTGGAAAAAGCAGCAACTCATACAAGCCTGACAGCTTCCCACCTCTGGGCTAACCTATGAAGCTTTGGCTCTCTTCGGACGCAAGACTCCCCAGGTTCCTACTTCTACCTATATGTTGCTGTATGTGCTACAAGCTTCCTCCAACATGCTCTCCATGCATTGCTTTTCTAGCCGCAGCCCTGTCCTCCAGCACTCGGTGTTTGCAGCTAGTCTCCTTGACAATGATCACTTAAGTCAAACTAACACACATCATTTGTTCCCTCATCCCCTGAAAAGAATCTGTGTATAAGCCCCCAGAAGGAGTTGAGACACTGTCCGATCCTGATCCCTCTCCCTCTCCACTGATCATTAATCAACTCTAGTGCAATCTCAAGCAATCATGTTGTGTTTGTTACAGAATTAAATGACTCGGTGTCTCTTGTCCATGTCAGGAGGTACAGCTGTTAAGCAGGAGTGTGTGTGTGTGTGTGTGTGTGTGTGTGTGTGTGTGTGTGTGTGTGTGTGTGTGTTAAAAGACTGGAATGCAACAAATACAATATGACCTTGAGCTGAAAGAAAGATGTATGTAGAGGAGAGGGGAAAGGTCTTTTCCTAACAAAGGCAGAGATATTTCATAATTCAATTACCATCTTGTTCAAAATGTCTGTTATATAAAATCTAGAAGTCATTCAAATTACTGAAGATCTCAAAGGTTAGGTTTTCTTCCTGCAAAAACATTCTTCACTTTTCTCATCGAGGAAAGATGGATTGCCGGCACCATATAAATTAGGAAGGTAATGGCTATGCATGATGTGTATATGAGTGCCTTGAACAAAGGGAGAGCTTCACTTGCCATTTTTCACAATTGCCCTGCCTTGCCTTGACGCTGGAGCACTCCAGCGAGTGGCTGTGGACATGACACAGAGTTCATCTGATGCGTGAGGACAGCACATGTTTCACGGGGGCAAAGGCACAAGTTCCTCCTGCCATCCTACAACCATCAGGCCTCCGGTCAAGTCTACACCAGGCGTCAGGTCTACGTCAGGTGAGTGGATGCCAAGATAGAAGCAGGGTCCAAAAGAGACAAGGCTGGGATTGGAGGAAGCTTATCTGGGTCTGAGGAGCCAGGACAAAGGGAACATTCCACTGATCAAGCCCAGCAAGCCGTGTTACAGGTCGATGGAGAAAAGAGACACCATGGATCTGTTGCTGCTGTTCTTGGTTGCTCAGCTGGAGGTGAGGGCTTCATGGGCCCAGTTCTAGGCCTGTGGACTCACCTGAGAATAACTGCAGGCTGCCTTGTGCCATTGCACTGCTATATTTAGGACCAATCCACATGTTATATGGAGAAGGCAGCAGGCTGGCCTTGGTTGTCGCTCCGCTAGAATGACGGGGCTGGAAAAAATGGCTGGAAAATACGGCAGGGGTATTGGGGCTTTTGGTCTTATGCCCCACCACAGTTCTAAACCCATCACACATTCCAGAATTGGGGTTGCACCTATGACGGGGGCTGGTTTCAAGTCATTTCACAGGCCTCCCCTCACACTAGTTGAAAGAACAATAATTAAAGCATGGCCGAATCTCACACATTCTTCTTACCTTCCATCCCAAGGCTGTCAAAAACTGCAGACCTGGGGGCTTTGCCATCCTTTTCAGGTTCTCTCTCTCCTCCCCTTTGCTTTTTTTTCTTTCTTTTCCTTCAAATCCAGCCAGAAGGTTCTTGAGAACAAAAGCATCCTTAAGACTGCGTGGCATTTGAGCTGGTTCTACTAAAAGTACTCTGCTCTCATCACTTCTGTATCCCTGAGGTTTGCCATCTTCTTGCATGTGATGCCTTCTGCTTTGTTCATATTAATTGGAGTTACCAGATACAAACAGGGACAGAGTGCCTATACCTTTCACCATTGTCTAGAAGAGGGTATTTGGGCAGGTGCAGCTTTAGAAACCCTTCTATGATGAGCTGCACCTGCCCAAATTCCCTCTTCTAGACAATGGTTAAAGGTATTTTTATTTATTTTATTTATTTGAAGAATTTATACCCCGCCTTTCCCATGCCAAAGCAAATGCCCAAGGCGGCTTCCATGAGCAGACTAGTCTAAACCACCATTTTTTTCAATGGGGTTTTTACAAATCTACAGTATTCTTGTGATCTGCCAATCCTCTGCCACTTGAGCTTTTTGAAGCCACACAAGTCTGCCTTCACAGTGTGGTTCTCTCCTTTGGCTGCACTCTCCCAGTTTATTAGTTATTATTGGTGTTACTATTGGTATTGGTTATTACTGGTATAACTGTGTACAGTATGTGATGTCCACATGATACATGCAGCAGTAGCTAGATAAAAAAAATAAAAAGAAAGTGACAGGAATCTTTCCCAAGATGCAAAAATATAAAAATAATGAACATCTTTAAAAAAAAAAAAAAAAAAGACCTGACTTTCTGACAAGGTCCAGAACTCCAAAAGTCTCCATATGCTAACAATGTATTTCATCAAAGCCAGATAAACAGGTGCATTTGGGTGGAATAATCCAATATGAAGAAAATTTGGAAAACAACATCAGCAAATGGTATACACAGTAGGGGAACAGGCAGTGTGCTTTTTACTGAATTATACTAAGTATTGAAGAGGTACGAGTTGGAGGGTATGTTAGCCCCATGACATTCATTCAGAAAAGCTCAGAAAGACATTAGTGCAGAAGCAGGGATGGGAAATCCCACCAATCAGCAAGCCAAACTGCTAAAAAGGGCAGGGAAAGACTGGCCACTAATTGGTTTTGGTTTTAGTTTTTTAGAAGAAGGATTTAAGGCTATAAGCAGACCCTCATACACAGGGCCAGCCTTAAGCCAATTTATTTATTTATTTATTTATTTATTTATTTATTTATTTATTTGAAAAAAAATTATATCCCACCTTTTCCCCCACCGAAGGGGACTCAAGGTGACTTACATAAGTTTGATAAAACAATAATAAAATCATAAACAAATACTAAGAACATTAACTATAAAACCAATTAAAAGATTTAAAACATTAAAAAGCAGAACCACAGAGAATTCAGGTACATTCTCCATAACAATGAATATTAACCGAAGATGGATTCCCCCCCAAAAAAAAAAAAATTATGGAAGCAAGAAAAGAAATAGACTGTTAAGGATGGAAGGCTAAATGAAAGGGGATTAATCTGAGATGAGCTATTAACTTTCACTGGCTTCCACCCAGTCTGTTTTATGCACAGGCTACTGGAGGCAGGATGGGAGCTGAAGAGAAAGAAGAATGAGATGCAAAAAACTCTGCCACGAGAGCTTTTTGAAGCCACACAAGTCTGCCTTCAGCAACATCTATTAGCCCTCCAGCCTTGCCAGCTTTGCAGGAGAGGAGAGAGTAATTGAGATGCCTTATTAGCGTCCCTGGCTGGAAGCAAGCACCTGCCCTACTTAACATTCCCCCTGTCAAATTGGATTTTGGATATGTGAGGAGGTCAGTTTGGAGCAGCCTCCTGTAGGTAGGGCAGTTGAAACAGGCCAAGTGACTTGAACCAAAAATCCTATACACCAGTGGTTCCCAAACTGTGGGTCGGGACCCACCAGTGGGTTGTGAGCCAATTTCAGGTGGGGTGTGAACAGAGGCGGATCTAAGGGGGGGGGCAAATCTGTAAGTTTTGCAAGAAGCCTTACCTTGCCGTGGAAAACACTCCTCTCCTGCACTGTTCTAGCCAATCCTCACAGGGAACAGCAACATCTTGGCATTGCTTACTGGCTACAGCAGCAAGGGAGAGGAGGGATTTACATGACAGGGTAAGGCTTCTTGCAACACTTACAGATTTCCCCCCCCCCCCTTAGATCCGCCTCTGGGTGTGAAGCTCCTAGAGCAGCCATATTGAAAATATGGGAAGATGGAATGCTGGAAAGGGAAAGAAACGTGGTTGTTTTGCTTATATTAAGGTTGTAAATAGGCTGTTTTGCTTTCTGATTCACTTTACAATTGGAAAATGGCTGAGAAAGAACTGAACTTATTGCTGCATTCTTAGGAAAGCAGCAGGCTCTGACATCACAATGATGATACTACCAGCTATGACAGTGATGGAGAACCTTTTTGGTTTGCTGTGTCAAAAATATCTAACTTGACTCTGCTGGTGTGTCACTCCCCACCCCCAACAAAAGAGAAACTATTATTTACATACTTGTTTATTTAAAAAATACAGTCCAATCACATGAGGGGCTATGCATTATATAAAGAAACATCAAATCATTACAAAAAATCAAATCGATACAAAAACAAACTCAGTGATTGTTGGGTGTTGGCAAATGCTGGTGTGTCACCCAAAATGTCATGGCGTATCACCTTTGACATGGATGTCATAGGTTTGCCATCACTGGGCTATGACATCACTCGTGGTGGGTCGCGGACAGACTGTCATTCTAAAAAGTGGGTCCCGGTGCTAAAAGGTTTGAGAACCACAGCTATACACAAGTTTCCTTGGAGTCAAACCCATTAAACACAAATGGGATTTACCTTTGAGTAGACACGCATGCCTAGGTTTGCACTGACAGTTGCAGAAACTGTCAACCCTCACCTGAAAGTCTTGACAGAGGGGCACGTTTCTCACATGATTTGCTTTGGCCTATCCAGAGCTTGGATATGATCCTGTAAGTCATTCTTCATCTGCTGCAGTTTTTCTTCACTTCTGGAGCAGCTCAGTGATGGACAAATTTGACTCTACACCTGACATTCTCCAGGTCCCTTTTTCAGGGCCTTCAAGAAAGAGGCTCCCAAACTGGGCATTGCAGCACCCTGGGGCATCGTGGGAAATATCCAGGGGCGCCCCAGGGGGCAAGTTGGCTGAACCAAAAATCCAAACATTTTATACGGTGGCAGTTTTTTCCTGAGGATTTGGTTTGGGAACCATGGACTAGGCCTCCCTCCACCCCATGTCAGGATGTTGCAGATGAGGTTATACCTTTTTCTTTCCTCATAATAACTCTGTAAAATTGGATTGAGGGGAACGCTCATTCTATGATAGCACGTTCTTTATAAGCAGAACTTTCCAGGATGTGGTGACGGGGTCTGGCCTAGATGCCTTTAAAAGGGGTTTGGATTCATTTCTAGAGGAAAAGTCCATCACACGTTACAAGTCGTGATGGGTATGTGCAACCTCTTAGTTTTAGAGGTAGGCCACCTCAGAAAGCCAGGTGCAAGGGAGTGGCCACAGGATGCAGGTCTCTTGTGGTTTTGTGTGCTCCCTGAGGCATCTGGTGGGCCACCGTGAGATACAGGAAGCTGGACTACAGGAAGAGACACAGGAAGCTGGACTAGATGGGCCTTTGGCCTGATCAGGCGGCGCTCTTCTTATGTTCTTAAGCCTATTCATGAGTGAGGCAAGATAGGCAGGAAGCGGACATGGCTAAAAAGGTGGCTAGAACTACAGAAGAAAGGAGCTTTGTAGTTCTCTCTGGCCAGGAAAAGAACCAGGAGAAGGAATAGGATTCAAGTAGGAGCTGCTTACATGGCACTTTGAGGCACCTGCAGTACCTACTACACCATTGCCTCCTCCTATCGCTATATAACTGCCACTATCTCCAATTAAAGGATACCAATTAAAGGAAACTCTCAAGGCTGAGAGTTTCTGGGAACCACTCACTGCCAGCAAAGGAAACACTAGTGCTGGACAAGCCCTACTGATGGTCTCAGCTGAGTTTCTGGCACTTCTCCACCAGTTTCATGGATGAATCTGGAGCTTTGAGTCCATGCTTTTCCAACAAATGGTGCATTCAAACACTGGCAAACAGTAGCTGCATAGCAGTAGCTAAAGAAGTGCAGGGGGGTGCAATTGCACTGGGCAACAAGCTTTAGGAGGGCAACAAGCTGAGATTGATATTAATGACCAAAATTGTGAAAACCTTGATATGTATGTATGTATGTATGTATGTATGTATGTATGTATGTATGTATGTATGTATGTATGTATGTATGTATGTATGTATGTACCATTATGTTATGGGCTACACTTTCATTAGCTATGCCCCTGAGTAGCTGCAGAGGAAACAGATTTAGATCAGCACTGTGGCAAGGGGTAGAGTTAAAGCCCCCTACCACCCTACTGCACTTCCAGTCCAGGGCTCAATTCAGCCAGTATTTTGAAAAGAAAAGTTACCCAGCAACGCAAATGACCAGCTTAACATTACCTGCAGTTTGACCTCGAGTCCGAGCCTTTATTCGTTCTGCCACAGTGGCTTTCAACAGTTGGCCACTCCTGTTCTAGGGAAACAGTTTAACAGCTCTCCGAT
Source organism: Lerista edwardsae (assembly GCA_029204185.1). Lineage (NCBI taxonomy): Eukaryota > Metazoa > Chordata > Lepidosauria > Squamata > Scincidae > Lerista > Lerista edwardsae. Next base: position 947,339 of record JAJKFI010000051.1, read on the forward strand.
GAATCCTTTTCAATTTGCCAGCTTTACTGTGCGTTCCAGTACTAGAAACAGTGTTCCAAATGAGCACTGTTTGGAAGGAACCCAAAACTGCCCTGGCCTATTATTCCACAGCATCACACCAATGACTCATGTTTGTCCACCATATCCAGTGTAATCTTTCTATGTCTTATATGTGTGTGTCTTTACTACCACGTTTAAAAGCAATACTGAGCTAATGAGGGAGGATTACAGAACCCACAGTGTGGAATCAATTTCCTAAATCAAAAGAGAAGGTAAATACCTGACATTTATCATTTTTTATCCCCCCAGTAGGATTTTCCATCACAGCCAACATCTTTTGTTTCTTAAATCTATCCAAAGGAGCTAAATGGAAGCAATGTTCAAGAAGACTGCTAAGCAGCTACAAAAAAAACCCAACCCTAATCTCTAAATTCTGCACTCATAGAGTCATAGAGTCGTAGAATCATAGAATCATAGAGTTGGACCTGGGACCTACTAGCTAATCTAGTCCACCCCCCGCCCGTAGCAGAAAATCCTCCTAGAGCATTTTCAGCAGGTACCTGTCAAATCTCTGCTTGCAGTTCTCCAGTGAGGGAAAAATCCTGGGGATCAGGGGAGGTGCCACTAGACTGGAAGCGGGCTAATGTGGTCCCAATCTTCAAAAAGGGAAAAACCCGGAAGTTACAGGCCTGTCAGTCTGACGCATAGAACAGTTGGGGAAAAGGAAAATTCCCATAAATGGGAATCTTGTTTGGCAATTTATATAAACTGCCACAAAACTGACGATCAATTCTGAAATGATTTCTGTGATGTGGTTGTCTCTGCAAAGCCAAATGATAGACATCCCCTGTGGTAGACAACCCCACTTCAATGGTGATGTGTGAACGCTTTGATCACTTGAATAATCTGAATCACATGGATGCTTCTCATATGAGTGCCCTTTGGGTCCCGTCACTGGCATGGTCTGGCAACCCAAGTGATGAAAACATTCAGATGTTCCTGATGCAGTGTAGGCATTAATGGCAGGGGGACAGCTTTGTGGTTTCAACCGTGCTGGAAGGACTGAAGAATTAGGTCTAATTCAAAGGCAACATTGGAATTTTAAACCACATGTATGCCATCAATGTACAGTCTGTGTACCTGATCTTCAGAAACAGGCTGCTTGCAGTTTGTGCTACTATCTAGAACAGGGGCAGGGAACTTTTTTACCTTTTACCCCAAAATATATTTAGATATGCCAACGTTACCCCCCCCCCGCCAGAACAAAAGAAAAAAAATTACATATTGGAACCCATTGCTTTTTATCTGATTAATTAATGAGCTTAATTAATGCTATGTAAATATGAAGTTGTAAAGGGCAGAGCAAAACAAACAAAACGGAGCCAGCCAGCCAGCGACGGAACTGGAACGGGGGTAATGGACAGTTGCACTGCCAAGACACAGCCGGGCATGCATATAGATTCATATGCATGCCCGGCTGTGTCTCGGCAGTGCGACCGTCCATTACCCCCAGGAATTTCATTTTTACCCCATTTGGGGTAATTTACCCCTGTTCCCTGACCACTGATCTAGAAGTATCTTGGCCATGTGGAAAACCCAGACAGTTTGTCTGGCCCCTGGAAAGTATGAGTGCAGTAAGAAAAGCTAAATGCTCTGTGCCCCTGTCTTGTTCCTTTCCAGGATCCATTGCCTACTTTCTTGCCTACTAAAGCAAGCAGGACATTAACACATGCCCCATAGCACATGGAGGAGGAGGGCTGGTGACAAGATCCAGGAAGGAATGTGGCAGGAGGTGCATCTGTAGCAGTCTCCTTCCTTGCAGTGGTGGCCGACTGGAACCCTACTATACCTACAGATACCAATGTACAGTTACCCATCTTACGGCCCAATCCTATGGAAGATACATAGGATGCAGTGGAGGCTGCACTGAGCCCTGCATCCTATGCCCCATCGCAAGATACATTTGAGACACTAGTCACCTGTGATCTGCATGGGAGGTCCAGGATGGGAGAATTTAAGCTGGAGCTAGTATTTTATGGACTGCTGAAGACCTGATTCAAGCTCCTTCCCAGTCCTTCAATCAAACGCTTGACACAGACAAGGAACCAAAAGTTAGGCTGGAATAACAGCAGCTCTATATTGTCATTACTTCAAGCTGCAGTAGCTCCTTGCCTTACAATCTCCTGTCTTACTTTTTTCTACTGAAATAAGAAACAGAAAGATGTGGAAAGGGCAAAACTGAGGGCACAATGCTAACCAACTTTCCAGTGCCGGGATAAGGGGACAAACACTCCCTTAACTTGAGGAGGCCTCTGTGACTACTACTTCACTGCAGGATGCACAACAGGCCCCATTGGCACAGCTATATCAGTGCTGGAATGTTGGTTAGGATTCCACCCTTAAAGCCTTAGAGCCAGAGGCATCATCCAGGCGGAATGGCCCGGTACGCCGTTTCGCTAGTTCTGCGGAGGGCCCAGGCCGCGCTGCCTCTCCGGAGGATGGGCGAGCTGCTGCTGGGCCCGCCCTCCCTCCCTTGCATCCCGAATCGCTCTAAAATGGAGCAATTCGGGTGCTGTGAGGCTTGGGGAGGCGTGGCAGCCCTCCACCATAGGGGCGGAGGGCTGTCAATCATCCGGGCGTTCCGGTTCCTGGCGCACCCGGATGACATCACTGCTTAGAGCGCAATCCTAAACTAGAGTTCAGTTGGCATAAACAAAGCCAGCAAAGTTTGGCCAGCACAAGGGCCACCGTAAAATAGTTTTGGACCACTCTCGGAGTCAGAGAGGCCAGCACACAGATGTGCGCCATCCTCCCTGACTCCGAGAGTAGTCCAAACACGCTTTATGGTGGCCCTTGTGCTGGCCAAATTTTGCTGGCTTAGTTTATGCCGGCCTAACTCCAGTTTAGGATTGTGCCCTGTGACACAGATTTAATCATGTCAGAATAATCAATGGATGAGATTGTGCTGCTCAGTTGCAGCCCTGGCCATGTGCCACACCAGGCTAGGACCATAGGATACCACCCCTTGGTTGCTGCCCACCACTCTCCAGAGCCACCACCACTGCCTCCACCCTCCCCTATGTCACCTGGAGCCTCACGTTACTCTTGGCAGCTCCACAGATCCTCCGGAAGCTTACTGCAGCCTCTGGAAAAGTTCTAAGCATTTCTTCCAGTTTTGAACGCGCAGCCTGCCTGGCCTTTGGGAGGACTTTGGAGGGCAGGCAGCAGCAGTGGCTCTGGTGGGCAGGTAGCCCAACTGTGACCCCCAGGACCCTCCGCTAGACCTACCTCGGGTGCTAATGTCTGATTCCTCCAACATTATGGAGGTTCATGTCTTTGGTCAGTTTCCCCATCTCCCTTCTCTTGCGTTAGATGCCCAGAATAAGCCTTAAGTGTAGTACCTCTTCATTTGGAAGGATGTATCACAAATGACGTACACCAATAATGGATCACAATTCAGAAAAGCCCTCTGTTCGTAGCAGTGATTTAGTGTGTTGGTTGGTTGGTAGCTCATGCCTTTCTTGGGGCAACACTCTTGATTGCTGAAGCTTCAAAATGTACCTCAAAGATCACCAGAGCAATTGTGGCTAAGATCCAGTGGTATAGCTAGGACCTCTGGCACCAAGAGGCACATACATTTTTGGCACCCCCATCCACTCCCCTGGGCATCAGAAAGCCACCAAAAGGCACTTTTTCATCAAAAATCAGAAGTCCTTTTCGGAGGCCTTCAGGAGGTCTTCTAAAACCCTGGGAAGCCACATGTGGCCCGCCTGCCTTGGGATCCCCTGTTGGGGCTGCAGGTTGGCACCCCCCCAAGGCATGCTACCTGGGGCAATGTACTCCACTCCCACCCCTTAGCTATGCCACTGCTCAGATCCCAGATAGGTCCAGAAGACATGATGCAGGAATGTTGCTGAAACGAGGTGGTTTGGGGGCTGATTGGCACCTGGATTGGAACCCACTCAGGCACCTGATGCCTGCACCTTTGAACTCCCATCAGGGAAGAAAGGTGAGCTAAAACTATAATAGCACTTTAAAAGAACTTGTTGAAAAGCAAAATCGAAGGGTCATGTATTTACACTATTCATACTAATAGGTAGCAGGAAAGGTGGCATTAACGTCACATGTGAAACAATCCTTAGTAGGAGCTTTTTTCATCTGCATCCATCCAAGTGCTTTTAGATTATTTGAAAAGAGTCAAGTCCAAGGTCTGGACCCCTTCATCATATAAAAGAGGCGAACAGGAAGATGTGAACCATATATATTTTGTTCCCAGGTAGAGAGGGGAAAAAACGTTGTTTAAAGTAACATTCAGGGTCCTTGACTCTTTGTTCCAAAAGGCACGGAACAGAGCTTCAGCCCTATGTTTGCAAATCAACATCTATGTACAGAGACTGCACCAAACAGAAACTAATGAAATTCCAAGGTGCTCTGGGATGCCTGTTTTATTCTGATCAGTGGTAGATTGCACTATTGACCAAGTGTCAGCCATGGAGCGATACAATGATTGAATAAAAGTGGATACATAATCGGAGGCGAGAACTTTGCCACGACCAGCCTTGTTGCTTTTCGCCTAATACCAAAGGAAATGCTTTTTAAAAAAATACCATTCTCTACCCTCTTTCTTTCCTCCTTTTCACTTTCAAATCGTGTGTGTGTGTGTGTGTGTGTGTGTGTGTGTGTGTGTGTGTGTTCATTCATTCATTCCCCCTTCCCTCCATAGATTCTCCCCTTGCCATCCCCTGCCTCTTCAATGGTTTCCGCAGATAAAATAATGCAAGGAGCCTTTGCGAGGGACACTGATGAAATATTTGAGGCCCAGATATTAATCTGTTATCAGTTGTGTAGGTGTGAAATGTGATGAAGATGACAGAGACTCCTGCTCAGCCGGCCTAAAGTAATTTGCACCAAAGATATTTAGATCTGTCTTTGGACACTGCAGATCAGTTATTGCAGGTTGGGGGAGGCCTGTGGGGAGCCTACCTTAACACATATTTCAAATGTCAGGGGAGCTGCATAAAAATCAGGTAATGAATGAAATTCTGATTGCAGAAAAATCACTTAGGAATGTGACTGATGCAGGAGGAGGAGGAGGAGGTTCTATACGCAAAGCTGAGGGCTGTGGGGCTTAACGGCATACACTTTGGTCTTGCAGATTTGGTGGTACGTTACATCTTCTGCTTTCCAGTCACCTCCACCACCCCCACTGCTGGAGGAGACCAGGCCTAGCATGAGGCATAGCCCTGACCTTGTTTGGGAATGTTGTTGTTCTGCTGTTTAGCAGACACAAGTCCAACAAACCCACAGCAGCCAGAATCAGGGCTGTGCAGCCCAGGGACAGGGGCTTGGATCCACCCTGTGGTCTGAATTGGGGCTGGAGAGCCCAGGAACAGGGCTTTGGATCTAGTGGAACTGTCGGATCTGGGCTCCTCCCCCCTCCCTGAGCTGCCCCTCCCACAGGAACGCCCTCCCTCCACCCTCACCCTGCCCCATTCCATGTCCCTCCCACCTCCCCCACCCACCCAGAGAAGCTCGTGTGCTAGCTGAACTTGGCTAGAGCATGGACGGCTTACCTGCGCCTGTGCCACAAGGCCAAAACAGCTGCTTGCGTCAGGCCTGTGCCACTAGCACTGGGTCGATCACACTTTACAGCACATTCATGACAGCACTGGGCCAACAGAAGTGGCTTGCGGGGCTAAGATGGCACTGCCCATCATCTAGGTTTTGCTTGGTTGGTAAGCCCACTCTGAAAGAATCACATGCAATCTAGCTTGGTCTCTTCCTAACCCAATGGATGTGTCTCAAGACCAGCCTCTCTCCTTACCCACCTGCTGTGAATTAGCCCAACAAAGGTAGAAAACCATTTTCTAATTGATTGGCAATTTGATGAGAATGCAAATGGACGCTCCCATCTGTAAGTCCTCCATCTTCCTTTGTTGCTGACACGGTGTTAATAGATTCCCATTGTCAATGCCGTGCAGATGGAGCTGGGGAGCAACAACTCTCCAGCAAATTTCACTGGCTGAAACCTGGTTGCAAAAACATAGGTAATTGTGGCTCATGTGGATGCAGGGGGAAGATTAACAACATGGAGGGTAAAGTACTGACTCTGAGACATTAATGCTTGATATGATTGTTTTAAAATGTATTAGGACTTGAGATCTATATTTTATAAGGTGCAAAGGAATCTTGTGGTTTTCAGGAAGCTGCAGGTAGTTATTAATTGGTTCATCTACCTGGCAGTCACAGAGATGATCCTCAGTCAGAAAATGGCTCTCATTGTAGGGCTTTAAACACTGGCATCCCTGGGGGAGTCAAATGCCCCAGGGCACCATGTGGGAGGAGTGGCAAAATGGCTTCCCTCCTGCCCTCAGTTGTATTCCCCCAATTGCCACTCCTTTGTGGGCGCTGCCCTCCTTCTCTTCCACTTTTTTTAAAGCAGAGGAGGAGGAAGGTGGCCCCAAAGCAACATGGGAAAGCTCCAAAGGTGGCTGTTAATCACGGCCTTGCTCAGAGCTTTCACCACAATTCCAGGGGCTACCCACCCTCCTCCAGGAAGTAATTGCAGTGATGTCATTTTTGCAAGCAGACACTCCCCCTCCTTTTCGGAGCCATTCGGAGACAACGTAGCCTCCATTTTCCTGTAGCCAATGGGAATGGTTCCAACGAGGAGGGGGAGTTGTTGCAAAACTTAGTTCTGTGATCCCCTTCTAGGGACACCTCTGGCCTTGATTGTTCCTTCCTGCAGGACCACACTCTGAATTCCAGGCAGAGTTCAATCTCTCTCTCTCTCTCTCTCTCTCTCTCTCTCTCTCTCTCTCTCTCTCTC
>JAJKFI010000051.1:960925-998067 GCA_029204185.1 Lerista edwardsae
CACACACACACACACACACACACACACACACACACACACACACACACCCCTGTGCTTATTCTCTGGCCATTAATATTTTTCATGTCATAACTATTACTGAAAATGTTTTTGTCATGGGGGTGCCAATGACCTCAGTATGCCATTGAGGGTGCAATCCTAACCTGGAGTTAGGTGGGCACAGTTAGGCCAGCAAAGTTTGGCCGGCATAAGGGACACCGTAAAGTATGTTTGGACCACTCTCGGCGTCAGAGTGGTCCATCCTCCCTGTGCAACATCCTCCCTGACTCCAAGAGTGGTCCAAATGCACTTTACGGTGGCCCTTGTGCCAGCCAAACTTTGCTGGCTTAACTGTGCTGAACTCCAGGTTAGGATTGCGCCTTAACTCTGCATCAGTGTTAACTGATACAGAGGGACTGCCTGTGGTACAGGCTGAGGAGGGATCGGATCTGGGCTCTGATACTGAGCCTGAAAGCAACAACCAGGGACCCATTGAACCAGAGACCCCAAGTGAGGGCTCTTCACTTGGACCCTTCAACAACAAATCCTGAATCAGGTTCCCCAAGGAGTCAGCATCCTCACTACCTAAAGTACTTGCACTTTCCAAAACCTGTTCACCAATACAGAACACACACAGTGAAAAGTGAAAAGAGCTGCCATGAGAAGCTTGGCTCCAAGTCCTTGGCTCAGGAAGAGGGCAGAGTCAGACCCAGGGTTCAGTTGGCCCTCAGAACCCCACAGGTTCTGTCTGCTCCTGTGATCTATCCAGGGTCCTGAAAGACCTGTCTTTGATCACCCTTCTTCTCCAATGCATGGTTCTTAATCTTTTCCATCAGAAGTACCGCTTTGGCCATCAGTTCAAAACTTGACCTTCCGTCCTTCTGTCCTCTCTGTGGGCTCAGACTTGTCAAGACTTGACTCAGTGGGCAACATGAGCCTCCCATGCATTCACCCATATGAACATGCCCTGCATATTTCTGTCATCCCCCTGTTGTTTCTGGGTGGGATGAATTGTGTGGGGAGGGACCTATGTTTTCAGGGCCATTCCGATGTCTGTGTTGCATCCCCACTATAAGGGGGATGGAAAGTTCTAGTCCAAAAGCTCACTCCACCTTCTGTAAGGTTTTGATGCCAGGACCATATGAGAATATTTTATTATGGCATTCGTAAGGTTTCTTGCCATTCCTGTCGTAGCAGAACCATGTAACAATGCAGGATGCCAATTGAGTATTCCATTTCCCAAGGTTTATTTGCTGAAATAGAAGAATCCCAACAACAATAAATATCACATCCGAGGCATTAGAGAGTGGAAGAAAAGATCGACAATGTGAGCTCGACTGCTCCATCCTCCTCCTGCCAAACCACAATTTAGTCTGTAGATAGATAGACTGAACTTCCGTAATAGAACTCCTATCTGCAGCAACTATCTAAGCATTTACACTTCACACATCACGGGTCGCTATCAGAGCAGTTGTGACTTCTGGAGCTAAGGGAAAAACTGCCTTGGGCCTGGAATTTACTGCTGGCGGGAAGGGGAGGGAAGAAAAATGTCGAGAGGCATCAGACCCTTGGAAAGGAAAGGGGGAGTTGTGCATTCTGTGGTTCTGCTGTGTATGTTCAGCTATGTCTGGGGCAGGGGCAGTGTCCGCTGCAGGTTTGTGCTGTTTCCATCTGTGTTTGCATCTGTATTTGGAAGCTGAGTGTTGGGTGTGATTGTGACTATTGTAAAAGCAGAACTGTGGCTCCCATCAGGTTCAGAGACCCCCTGACAAACACTTGATGCCTCTTTGATGCAAGATCATTCACATGGTACTCAAAAGTTCTACACAAAATTCATTATTTCTGTCTCAAGAAGTTATCCAGTGGAGTGTCAGAGACTGACTGACCTGTGCACTAATTGATGGCCTGGGTCCATCAGAGGGGTCACTCAGCTAGGCTGACCACTTAAATCTTCTGTACTGGTGACAGAGCTGGTAATTCCCAATGAGCCATCAGGAAATGAGTAAAGGGTACCATGGGGAGGGGGGCAGTGCAAGTCTTTGGCCAGGGTCCCCAGCAACCTGATTGGTTTTGACTATATTGGTTTTGACTATAATGAAAATATACAGATGCAGGCATAGCGACAGTTCATTTGAGTGAAAATTACACTTACAGCCCAATCCTAACTGTTTACTGAGAAGCAAGTCCTGTGGATTTCAGTGCACCTTGCATTGAACATTACTAAGAATTACAGCTTCATGTTGCATTTTCATTCATGCTAGTATTCATAAACACCTTACATAACAACACAATTTTTACACTAGACTGAGATTTGTAGCTATGACAGACATGTAGTACTACAAAACCCATGATGCAGGGGGCCCCCGATCACATTCTTTAATGTAATGGTCTTTTAATGTTGGTGATCCTGGGTTGTGTGTCATTTTAATGATGTTATTTTAATGTTTTTAAGATAGTGTTTTAATATTGTTTTAATTTTTGTAAGCCACCTTGGGTTCCCTCTGGAGAAAAAGGCGGGGTAGAAAACTTTTTAATTAAATACATACATAAATAAATAGTTCACATGCAAAAGAAAGGTTCAGGGCCAGCAAAATTATAATACAGTAAATATAGGAACAGATGACAGCATAGATGAGGCTGGACAAATGGCCCAATCTTTGAGGCCAGTTAAAGCAGTGGATCTAGCAATCTGCTGCGGTATATGACCCCGTGACAGTGCAAAGGGATGCTTCACTGGTGCAGATTAGGTGGCAGAGAAGGTGATTCAGGACAGGGAGTGAGCTGAATGGGGGGGGGGAGTCAGAGAGGGACGAACTTGGTGGCAGTCATGCATGCTGGATCCTATCCCCCTTTCCTCGCCCAGACCTGCCCTATTCCTCTCCTCTGAACTATGCCAGCAAAATAGTTGGCTTGGGTCCAAGGAGACCTTTTGGCAATCAGGCAGCCCTTTGGGAGGTAAGTGTGAGTTCTTTTTCCTTATCTCTTGCTGGGAGCTTGATTGCACCACCACCACCACCACCACCACCACCACATGTGGCAAGGCTGCATGCTATGGACTGAGGGAAAGGATTGGGGAATAAATCTAACAGGCCAGGTTAATTTTTTTATAGAAATCCTTAACTTATAAAAAGCAGAACACCACCCTGAAGGGTTGGTGCGTCCTTCAGAAGGAGTTCCTACCGTGGGAAAGCGTAATGTAGGCCCTAGAACAATGGTCAGGGAACGGGGTAAATTACCCCAAATGGGGTAAAAATGAAATTCCTGGGGGTAATGGACGGCAGCCGGGCATGCATATGAATTCAAGCGATTCCCTGCAAAGACTTGTTCCTCCGCACGCCCGCTGTCTGCGCCTCCATCTCTCTCTTTAAACTCGGGTGACAAGCCCTGCAGCGTCTGTGTGTGTGTGGGGGGGGGGGTTGACACACGAGCAGAGCTGAGTTATGAATTTTCCAAATTTCTGACACACCAAGCCCAAAAGGTTCGCCATCACTGTTCTATACGCATGCCCGGCTGTGTGTGTTACAGTACTGTAGTGTACAAGGACCTGACGCAGTGCAGTGCATCAGGCCCTTGTGTACAACACGCTTCCCTGTGTGATGCCCCGGGCCCCGCCTCCAAGTCCGCCCGCTTCTTCAGTAGAGTCAACTAGTTGCTGCGCCATTGAGAGAGATAGGACAGAGAGAGGACACCTATCTTTCACTGGTAGTTTTAGTAAGTACCTGTATTAAAAATCAAATAAAGGGGGTAACATCGGCGTATCTAAATATATTTTGGGGTAAAAGGTAAAAAAGTTCCCTGACCCCTGCCCTAGAAGATCATCCAAAGGACAAGGATAAAATCTATATATGCTATATGAATATACTTGAAATAAATAGTCAGAGCACTTTGGCATTCATGCCCTTCTTCAGGAGGAATGTTCTGCACTACAGAAGAACGTGTGCCACATGAAGACAGGTTTCTAATTCAGAGGAAAGAAAAAGTGAAATCTGTCATATGAAGCATTTTTGCTTTGTTCGTAATAAAGAATTTATATATAACCTTTGGATTTCATCTTTGGTATTTGGATTCTTGTCAAGTGCTGCCAATTTTGCCTTGTTAAGGACATGCAAGCAGTCTCCGGCTAGGCATGATGTCTATGGTCTGCGGTCCTAAACTGGAGATCCCATCTGTCCTTTGGAGTGCCTGAGACATTGGAACATTTGGCAGCCCCTGGGCTCCCATCCCATTCCTCCACAAGTTCTCTCATCAACTCGTCTTCTCCACCTGCTTTGATCAGCAGAACTCTTTCATTTGGTCTATAGCAAATGGAGGAGGAAGAGAAGGCCAAGGGTGCAAGAAGAGAGGATGGAGGCGGTTCGAATAATAACTATATGGGTACAGCTGTCAACTGTGATAGTCTGTGACCTGTAAGTTGCATGTTAGCTTATACTCAGAGGAGCCTTTCATAGCAGAATATGCAATGTGTGAAAAAGCCATCGTTCAGTAGCCTTCATCTACAAAAGATACAATGGACCTCATGCTGATCTTCAGCAGTCTCTATGACTGGGTAGGCATCATGTCAGAGACCTAGGAAGATGAGCCCATAGGAGCTGATTCATAAGTACTGGCAGGATAGGGACTAGGAAAAGGTGAAACACTAGCAGCCCTGGAGACTAAAAATAGAAGCACAGTTAATTACAAGCCAGGGTTTGTAACTGACTAGGCCAGTGATGGCAAACCTTTTGGGTTTGCTGTGTCAAAAATGCCTAACTTAACTCTGCTGGCATGTTGCTCCCCACCCCCAACAAAGAGAAACATTCATTCATTCATTCATTCATTCATTCATGTGTGGGGCTACACATTATATAAAGCAACATCAAATCATTACAAATCAATACAAAAAATCAAATCATTACAAAAACAAACTCAGTTGTTGTTGGACATTAGTGAATGCTGGCATGTCACCCAAAACGTTGAGGCATGTCATCTTTGACACGCGTGTCATAGGTTCGCCATCACTAGACTAGGCAGTCCAAAAGCAACGAACAGGAGAGCAAGCTCTGTTGGTCACAACAGAGATTGCAACCAGGTAGACCGTTCAGTCACATCATACAATTTCAGCAAGTGGATATTCTGCCAAGAGGCAGGTAACAGGCAGCAGAGATTAGAGCCTGGGAAACAAAGGAGTTCAAATTTGAGGACAAGTGAACTGTTGTCTGACCTGGAAGAATGTGCAGCCAGGCCAAGTCAAGAGGAGCCAATGGGCTGCTGGAGGGTGGAGGTCAGTGTTGAAGGCATGTTGGGTCATAGAAGAGTAATACTATCTCATTCTTCCTCTATTACTCTGTAGTCCTGAGCATCTCACCACTAGAGACCTTGGTAAAGGTAAAGGTTTCCCCACGACCGAATGGTCTAGTCGTGACCGACTGTAGGGGATGGTGCTCATCTCTGTTTCAAAGCCTGTAGAGCCAGCATTTTGTCCGAGGACAAGCTTCCGTGGTCATGTGGCCGGCATGACTATACGCCGTAGCACACAGAACGCCGTTACCTTCCCACCAAAGTGGTCCCTATTTATCTACTTGCATTTAGGTGCTTTCGAACTGCTAGGTTGGCAGGAGCTGGGACAAGCAACGGGAGCTCACTCCGTCACGCAGTCTTGAACTCCCAACCTTCTGGTCAGAAAGCCCAGCAGCAGCGGTTTAACCCGCTGCACCACCACGTCCCTTAGAGACCTTGGTAGACACCAAGAAATTGAAATTGAAGGAAATCGAATTGAAATTGAAGAGTTCTGGCAACAGCAGATCCCACATGGTGGAAAGAGCTACAAAACACCACTTGTCAAAGGACTTTCTCCTTCGCCTCCCCAATCCTATTTCCTGCCATTTAAAGGGTGCGCTACGTGACACAACTGGGAACTCTGTAGGACAGTGTTATTCAAACTCTGGGTCGGGACCCACTTTGTGATCTGATGGCAGGTGGGTCATGGAGAGCTGGGAGCAGCCATCTTGGAAGCTGCAGACCTGACTCTTGCTATATTCCTTTTGTGAGTGTTAACAGTTTGAATTTGCAAGTGAAGATTTTTTTAAAAATTTTGTCTTTAGTTCAGTGCTTTTACATCATATTTTGACCTAATCCTGCTTTCTATCAGGGATGTTTCATGGTTGTACAATTGCTGTAGTGCAATAATGCTAATTTGCATTTCAAAAGTGCCATTTTATTATACTGTATTACAATAACAGCACGCCCTGCTTGATGATGTCACTTCTTACCGTGATATCACTTCTAGGTTAATGGCATCACTTCTGGTGGGTCCCGATACGAGTGCCATTCTAAAAAGCGCATCCTGGTCTAAAACGTTTGAGAACCATTGGTGTAGGTGTTGCATCTGGATGTTTGTGTCCTGATCAAATGCATCCCAGTCATTTCTGGAACTTTTAAAGCCCTGGATTTTCACATGCTTTTTGTTTGGTTGGTTTTTTGCATCCTGATTATTTGCATTCCACTAAAACTGGGCAACAAACCCCATATTATATGGCCCAAGTCTCTTATCCAGCTCTAACCCTAACCCTCCTTTTGCACTTTAAAAATAAAAAGTCCATCCAATATAAATATACATATATTGGAATACAAATGTCCAGGATGCAAAAAGAAGGGATGCCAATGTCCTATACCAGGTTACATTTCACTGGGACACTGTTGCCCAGAATACAATGGTCCCCTCACTCTTCCATATAACTGCATAATCCAAATTCAAAATACAGTCCTTATGTTTTCTAAAGCAGACATATTTCACTGATTAGAATATATAGCCCCATCACGGTTACCTGTTTTAATTAAACGGTACAGTCTGAAACGTGAATGGTGACAAATCATACTAATTACGCATGCTGGAGTTACCTCCTGAGACTGGTCCATATGTTAGACTCTGCCGTTTAACGTTGAATTGACAGGGGCATTATGAAAAGTTATAAGCATTGTGTTTACCACTGAGACACCATGCTAACTGTAGAAGCCTCGGTGCAGTTAAATGGATGGGTGGATTTTTTTCTGTTCTTTTTAGAAACACTAGACAAGCAAAGCCTTGGTTGTATCCATGTCTACAGCAAAAAAAATGCAGCGGAGAGGATGCTAAGAGATCAGGAAGGTACATTGAGGCAGCCCTGGAGCAGCAGGTGAAGGCCTATGTCAGTTTGCCAAAGTACTATGATGGGAATCTAGTGGAATCAGCAATGAATGGTAGACTAAACTGTCTCAAATTTGCCTCTCTCTATACCACTCAAGCAGGGACGTGGTGGCGCAGTGGGTTAAACCACTGCTGCTGGGCTTTCCGACCGGAAGTTTGGGACTTCAAGACTGCACAACCGAGTGAGCTCCCATTGCTTGTTCCAGCTCCTGACAACCTAGCAGTTCGAAAGCACCTAAAAATGAAAGTAGATAAATAGGGACCACTTTGGTGGGAAGGTAACAGCGTTCTGTGCGCTATGGCATATAGTCATGCCGGCCACATGACCATGGAAGCTTGTCCTCGGACAAAATGCTGGCTCTGCAGGCTTTGAAACAGAGATGAGCACCGTCCCCTACAGTCGGTCATGACTAGACCATTCGGTCGTGGGGAAACCTTTACCTTTATACCACTCAAAAGTATCACCTGTGACTTTTGATGTCAAATACCTGCCAAATTGTCCATATCTGATACTTGCCATTAACAGCCAACATTGATTCTATAATATAAAATATTATATTTTTGATAGATTTTGATATTTGGCATCTAATGTTCGCTATCCGATAGCGTTTTGACAACTAACAGGCTACAGTGTTTGATTTTTAACATCAGAACGCATGTGATTCCTGATTGTCAATGATATTTAATACTTGATTTTCAGTGTTTGAAAAGGCTGTTCTTGGCTATCAGTGGCACCTGATATCACTTAATATTCAGTAGATAATATGCAAGCTTCATTCATCATTTGTATTCCATATTTGATATTCAGTATCAGCAGTTGGTACTCTTTGTTTGATATTCATGTTTAAAACAAACATTAGCTTGGTGAAGTAAGAGATCCTACTTTTCACTGTGTAAAATCTGGGCAAATATCTTCTTTCAACCCTCCATCAGAGGGTCCACCTGGCTGGGACAATCTCTGAAGCCCCAATACAGGTGACAATTGTAGCACCCAATACACAGTAGCTAGGGGACACCATGAAAGGTCCAATATATATCCCAAGACACCAAGCTACCTGGTTCCAGCACTTGGTGACAGATCACAAGATGTGGTGCGCACATCCTCTCACCATGTGACTATCATGTAACTGTAACCCTACATGTAACTGTAGGGACCCTAATCTCACTGGGCATTCCTTGATTAATATGTAGAGATTTAACACCAGCCTTCCAACTTTTGGGCCTCAGTTATGTCATAGCCCGTTATAGGGGCTTGATATGTACAGAAAACGATGGCTATAGACACCTCTATTGGCTAAAAGGACACCTCTCTTGGGAGGGATTTCCAAAGTGGCCAACCAAATGCCTCTGGGGAGCCCATGAACAAGATGACCCCTGCCACAGCTTCTGTGTAACTGATAATGAGAGTGCAATCCTAACCTGTAGAGGCTAGCACAGTTAGGCCAGCAAAGTTTGGCCAAGGGACAACACAAGGATGGTTGGACCACTCTCGGAGGAGTCAGAGAGGCTAGCACACAGACATGCGCCATCCTCCCTGACTCCCAGAGTGGTCCAAACACACTTTACGGTGTCCCTTGTGCCGGACAAACTTTGCTGGCCTAACTTTGCCGGCCTAACTCCAGGTTAGAATCGCACTGTCAGAGACATTACCACTGGTTAACCTGGAGGTACATATAGCCATTATGACTACATATGATACTCGGTGATACTCGGTACTCGGTGATAGATCAATCATCCCTGAATTTCTCAAATCCCCTTTTAAAGCCACCTAAGCTAATGGCTGTCAGCTGAACCACCATCACCTTGCGATTTTCTGGAGGCCTGCCAGTGTGCAATGTGGGACATGTGCAATGTGTGTGACCCTCATCATGACATGAGAAGTGCATTTAGTTTGTATTGTCAGAACTGGCCAACACACATTTTTCAGCAGCATGCAAAGAGTATTGTGGAAAGGCCCGAAGACAGTAAGACGAGCTAAAGTAATGCACTTATCCAGAGCATTATGCTCTTAAGTGGAGGCGTTTCCATGGGGGAACTCAGTTTTATGGTGGAAGCCTTCTATTGAGTATGCTTTTAATCAGCGTTCTCTTATCTGCAGACCACTGTGAGTTGTCCTTTTTCCAACCCAGCCTCTTTTCCCCCCTGCTTCCTTCCCCAGAGATTACTGTGCCCTCAGTGGGTTACAAATTTCAATAAATAAACACGCTACTTAGAATTATGAAAATGCAGGTGGCAGCATGGGATTTCTAACTGCATATCTGCTTTATGTATCAGTGCAGGCATTTTCTCCCCTGCAGTTACATGTATATTAATAATAAAAAGAGGCAACAAACACCACTTGAACACCACTGAAGGGGAATCATTTCGTAAGATTTAAGTTGTGGGATCAGATTAGAAGTATGTAAAAGACCCCGAAACGGACTGACTTCAACGGGATAAGAAAACGCCGCACGACCGGGACTATTCAAATGTGGCATTTGGAAATGTTGTTTTGCTAGGCAAAGCGATAAATACTGTCTGGAAGGAGTCAAAGCTGATGTGGCAACTTGGGGAGTGAAATCTATTTGTTTATTAAAGGGACTGATCTGGTCCAACTTTCCAACTCAGATGCAGATGCAATGCAGTCCTGAGGCAAGGGAACAAACATTCTCTCCACGACTGTCCGCCCCCAGTGGCGTTATTCACCCGGTACGCTGGGCGGGACTTACCTTTGAGCGGCAGTCCGTCCGTTGCGTCACACCACGTTCCGCCGCTTTCCCACCCGCCGGGGTGGGCGGGAAAGCGGCGGAACGCGGCATGACGCAACAGGCGGACTGCCGCTCAAAGGTAAGTCCCGCCCAGCGTACCGGGTGAATAACGCCACTGTCCATCCCCCATCGCAGGATGTGGCGCACAACCCCCTGGCCTGGCTGCATGAGTGCTAGAAAGATGGATAGGATTGCGTCTTACAACAAAACAATTATAATCCCCACCACTGCTCCACACGGAAGTGCCCAAAACAGGTAACAATGACAATTTTTTAAAGAATGGCATTAAAAAGGGCAAAAGATCTCAGATCATAGCAAATAACAGAGAGCCCAATCCAGCCGTGCCACTGGAGCGTGTGCTGTATCCTGCACCAGTACCAAGGAGGCTGATGGTGCACGGCCAACTCACTGCTTGCGATGGTGGCCCAGCTGCATGGCATGGCTGGTCACTCTTTACGTCTGCCATAAAGCATGCTGCACCACTGGAATGTGAGTTCCAGCAGTGCAGCAAGCCCATTACATTGGGCCATCAGTCAAGTCGAATCAGTCTTGACACCTAGCAAGCTAAAAGCCTACCACACCAGGAAAGTCTTCATTGTGCTCTGAAACATCATCCCAAAGAGAACCACATGGATATCCCAGGGATAACATCATTATATTATCCTCTACATTTCATCCGCCCCTTCCACACACACCCATACATCTGAGAACATACAAAGAGCCCTGCTGGATCCAGTCCAGCTTCCTGCATCTTACAGTGGCCCTCCAGATGCCTTTGGGAGCACACAAGGCTACACATTGTGTGACATGAGCCCTTTCATGCACATATGTACTGTACATTGTGCAGATCAACAGGTGATGGGAATGGGCAGTTCACTGCTTGAAGTGCAGTGGACCCTCAATATCCACAGGGGTTCTGTTCATAGAACCCCTGCGGGTACCTAATTCTGCAGGTACTGACCATTTTTCCTAAAGAAGTGACTTTTTTCCTAAATAGCCATTCTGAGGCCAGCAGAGACCACAGGCAGTTGCACACAGCCTCTGTGAGCTCAGAAAACCTTCTAATGCCAACTGGAGCACAGCTCTGGTCTGGAGGGCCCAGGTGGGCCCGGAGGGGTTCAGCATCCATGGATAATGTGGGCCCACCTGTGCAGTGTGACCAGTGGAGGCCTCAGCTGTTTTCATTATTCCCTTAGCTAATCCTCCAAGGAGTGAAGAGGGGGTGTGATTAAGACCAAAGGTGTAATCCTAACCTGGAGTTCGGCCAGCACAGTTAGAGCAGCAAAGTTTGGCTGGCACAAGGGCCACCAAAAAGCTCGTTTGGACCACTCTCGGAGTCAGGGGAGATGGCGCACGTCTGTGTGCTGACCTCTCTGACTCTGAGATACCTTACAGTGTCCCTTGTGCCAAACAAACTTTGCTGGCCTAATTGTGCCAGCCAAACTCCAGGTTCGGATTGCACCCTAAAACTGGAAGGCGTGTGGGAATGGGACCTGCCGATTTCATGTCATCGCTTCTCCTATCATTGAAGCTCTGGCACAAATTCACCCACCTTCCTCATCTGTTGATTGCACCCGGAACTTCTATTTCTGAATAGTTGCCTGTGAATGTGAATGAGCGTCAACATTGAATTAATGCATGTGAATTACCCTGTGAATTGGCATCAAGGGGGGTCATTTGGATCCTCTGTTTCAGTCCCCCAAATAGTTTAGTCCAGCCCCTGCCGCATTCCGTGCCATACTTGTGCTTTGTCAAGGAGCACATCATAATCAAGCATGGTGGAGCCATTTGCCAATTGGAAAAAATGAAAAAAATGCAGCCTTGCAGTCGAAATCTCTACATTGACATTTCACAAGAGTGTGGAGTTGGATGAAACTGCCCAATAAATCCCCATCCCTGTTCAAATACAAGCACAATGGAGCCTTGCAACTCACAGACTCAGTTGCCAATGAACAGGTCTCATGGAACCACTAGGTCCGCCTGCCAAGGAACAGGCTTGGCCGTTGGAAAGGCTGAACGGAACAACTTCAGCCAGAACTGCATGCTTCATAGCCTTTTTAGTACAGGTAAGAGAGCTTTGAATGCCTGGTCTGGCAAGCCGGATCATGAGCCTGAAGAGAGCCCAATTAAAGTCAACAGATTTGGTCTGAAATGCCAGAAAAGGGGGGGGAAAGGCACTAAAAATGAAAGTCAATCATAAAGATGAAAGGGCCAATCTATTCACTCAAGGTAATTACCAAAGGAAGAGAAATCTTACAAAATCGCTCAAGTATATGCAATGCAATGGCAAAAATAAGAACACAATGAACACACGTTCTCCAGCACTGGACCCAGTGATGTCATTCAGGGGGGACGGACCAGAACGGGCGTTCCGGATCCTAATGGGCTCTGTGGCTGGTTCCGGGTTCCCGACAAGTGCCAATCAAAAGTGAGTTCCTGTTCCTAAATCATTTGAATGACACCACTGACTGGACCTCATGGCTGTCCTGCCCAACCCAGCCATGAATACACACTGCTGGCCCATCCACGAAGCCACGTGGATTCCATCAACGGCAGATTGCGAGGGGTTCGAGGGAGCAAGGGCTTCAGGAAACACTTCAGCCACAAAACGTAGCTGGTCTCAAACTCTGGTTCAAAACTGTGCAGGGAAGGAAGAGATATCAGAGAAAGAGGCCAATCTAGGGTCTACAACTTTCCAGTGCTGATGCAGCTACAATGAGGCTCTGAGGTAAGGGAACCAGTGGCGGTCCTGGGGCTTGGATCCCTGGGCCCATCCCCCCCCAAAAAATTGGCCATCCCCTGCCCCGGAAATAATTATGGTAACATCATCATGTCACCACAATTACTTCAATCAATCAATCACTAGTATTTATATACCGCTTTTCAACACAAAGTTCACAAAGCGGTTTACAAGCAAATAGTAACATTAAAGTTAAATGGCTCCCTGTCCCAAAAGGGCTCACAATCTAAAAGAATAGAGAACACTACCAGCAACAGCCACGAGAAAGACACTGTGCTGGGGTGAAGAGGGACAGTTGCTCTCCCCCTGCTAAATATAAGAGGACACCACTTGAAAAAGTGCCTCTTGCCCAGTTAGCAGGGGTTAACTTCCTAACTTGGGGAGGTCATGGACTGCCTCTTTCCCCTTTATAAAAGGAAGCTGCAGCTCCATTAGAGCTGTTTTGCACCACTGAAAGTGGCGCCCATCCCCTCCGAGTATCGGAGGAACCAGGCGCTGCTTTTAGCGACAGGGGAGTGGTAACAAGATACAGGTATCTAGTTGTCTTGTGTGCTCTCTGAGGCATCTGGTGGGCAACTGTGAGATAGATACAGGAAGCTGGAGTAGATGGGCCCTTGGCCTGATCCAGTGAGGCTCTTCTTATGTTCTTCCTGGCGTGGCTTTGAGCCACTACAAGTGGCACCTGGCTCCTCTGATACTTGGAGGGAGTGGGCGCCACTTCTATCTGCGCAAAACCACTCCAGGGAGCTGCCTAGCTGAGTTCTGGGCGGCGGCAGCAGGAGGGATTGTGGCACTGCCCCCCCCCAGGTGCCACCCTGCTGAATTTGCCCCTTGATCCCCCCCAGGTACATCACTGAAGGGAACAAATGTTCCCTTGAGGAAGCCTCCGTGACTGCCCCCCCCCCCCCTCACAGGATGCAGCGCACACCCTGTTGGCATGGCTGCATCAGTGCTGGAATGTTGGATAGGACTGGACAACTAATCATTTAAGTTAAAGAAAGCTTCATTTAACCATCTAGAACTATTGTGACAACAGACTAAGAAGACCAAGAAACACCAACTGCCCCCCTTATGAACACTTAAGTGGAATAAGTCTTACTGAACTCGGGGCACAATCCTAACCACCTTTCCAGCACTGACACAGCTGTGCCCATGGGGCGTATTCTGCATCCTGCAATGGAGCAGTAGTCATAGATGCCTCCTCAAGGAAATGGAATGTTTTGTTCCCCCACCGCAGAGCTGTGTTGCCCTAACCCCGGTGCTGGAAAGGTGGTTAGGACTGCACCCTCGATCGGACTTGCTTCTAAGAAAACATGGCTAGGTTCAGGCTGCAGAGTCTACCACTTATCAAATTTGCAACTGGATGTTGGTGTGGTGGGAGTGAGGGTGTCATTACACCAATTGCTTTGTTTGCTTCTGATTTGAAATTACCACTTGCAATACGTAATTTTCCAAAGAACAATTCGATATCGATAGGCGTGGAGAAGAGGCAGCAACTGCAAATGCATGTGAAAAGGCCATTTAGAAAATTGGCAGTGTTTTAAAGTTTTGCCTACTTTGAACTTTAACAGTTGTGTCGTGCGCTGTAATTTCAGTCTTTGAATGGTGTTTCCATGAACTCTGTTAACTCTCCTCCTTCAGGATAAGTTTCCCCCCCCCCTCCAATTCATTAGGAATAGCTTTCAGCTGTTCTGTAAACTGTTATTGTCTGGGTTTCCTTGCCGCAAGAGGTCACTTGCTGTTGCCATTATAAACTTGGGCACCTTTTTTCTTCAGCTGTTTGTTACAACTTGGCAGTTTCTAAATGAGAGCAGAAGCTTGTTGCGTGTGGTTTTGCAGCCCAGATGTACACGCAGAGAGAGAGGGGGAGGAGAGGATTGTGTCATTTTATTCATTTATTTAAAACATAGGTTCCCAAACACTTCAGCATTGGCACCCGCCTAAAAAAAGATTTCACTGTACCAGCTGCTCAAGCTTATGTGGCTATAATGGAGATTGGGTAGCAGTGCTCCCCCCACCCCAAGTAGCAGATTGTTTGATCCTTGATGCACGTTGCCTGGTCTGTCTGTTTCTCAAACCACCAAAAAAATGGGTTATGACCCACTGGTGGGCCACGGACCCACAGTTTGGGAACTTCTGATTTAAAACATTGCCGCTTCAAGCGAGCGTGGAACAATGAGATGGGGTGGGGATGGGCAGATCAGGCCTAGGAAAGGGCGAGTTCGGCAGTGACAACACCCGCTGAATCCAACCCCCCTTCCTGGGCCAGATCCACCTGCACTGGTCAATGCAGACTTGCACTGGCGGTATCATTGGTGCTGATCTATAGCAGCTGCTGGGGCTTACCCTGAAGCAAGGGGGAAAATGTTCCCTTGCCCGAAGAGACCTCCAGCAGCTTAAAATCCCCCACAAGGTGCAGTGGAAGCTGCTCCCAGTGCTGCTCCATTGCCATGTGGCCAACTAGTTAGGGTTGGGCTGTAAGCGATCTAAAAATTGCACCAGCCATGCAGGATCCACTCACGAAGACGCAGCAACACAGTGGCAGATGAGGAGATGAAAGTAGGAAGAGCAATCAAAGGAAACCCAAAATAGAGATGAGAGTGTTTACAGCACAGGGAGTTGGAAAAGGATTGTTGTTGTTCAGTCGCTAAGTCGTGTCCGACTCTTCGCGACCCCATGGACCACAGCACGCCAGGCCTCCCTGTCCTCCACTAGCTTCCGGAGTTCACCCAATTTCATGTTCATTGCTTCGGTGACACTATCTAACCATCTCATCCTCTGCCGCCCCCTTTTCCTTTTGCCTTCAATCTTTCCCAGCATGAGGGTCTTTTCTAAAGAGTCCTCTCTTCTCAGGAGGTGGCCAAAGTATTGGAGCTTCAGCTTCAGGATTTGTCCTTCCAGGGAGCAATCAGGCTTGACTTCCTGTAGGATTGACCAATTGGATCTCCTTGCAGTCCAGGGGACTCTCAAGAGTCTTCTCCAACACCATAATTCAAAAGCATTTATTCTTCGGAGCTCTGCCTTTCTTATGGTCCAGCTCTGACAGGAAAAGGATATATGGGCCCAATTCAGACATAATAACAAACAATGTTGTGCAAGTGATAAGGATGCACCATGGCTTTGCATACTCCTCCCTCCTTTGCACTTATTGTGAAAAAAGACCAGAATCCTTCCTTTGTGGCTTGTAACAAATTGCAGTTTCTCATTACATCCAAATACAGGAAACTGTGGTTTGTACAAACCAGTTTTCCAAATTCAGATAAAATCAGAAACTGTAATTCATTACAAACATCAAGCAGAAGCTTTGGATTCCCCACCCCAGCACAAAGAAAAATGGGAAAGGAAGCTTGTGAATCTAAGGCTGGCACCTGCTCATCAATTAACAAGTAGAGCACTTCCCAGCATGGGGATGAAACAATGGAGATAGTGTTGCCTATTAAATATCTATGTGCCCCAAACAGGAGCCCTACTAGAAAAGAAGCTGGAAACTGAGCTCGATCAGCTCGTCTGAACACAACGCAGTGCAGATTTGTGCAGGGTGGTTGGCTACAAGTCTAGATAGTGGATTTTCTTCCTGTGGTGGAGTGCACAGAAAAGCACAGAAAATGCACATCCCATTCCACATGCAGCAGAAATCCAAAGTTGCAATCCTGAGGCCACTTACTTGAAAATAAACCCAAATGAATGAATGGGACTGACTTATGCACAAATGTACTCGGAGGAGGCCTGAGATGTTTTGATGCCGGAGCCAGGAAATCCAAAGGGCGCCCCATGGTGGTAAAAAAATCATTTGCTGCCCTTTTGATGGTTCTCTGAATTGTCACCTGCACAGCCCCACTGCCTGAAGTGGGACAGCAGGTGAGCGGCAAGCAAGCACGCTCACGCATTCAATCTCATAGGTCCAATTCAAAGACTGGTCACGGCAGATGAAAGCGTTGGTTTGGATCAAAGGTTGTGTGAAGGCCGATTCACTTGACACCATGGATGTGGCAAACGGCACATCTGGATGACTCCACGTAATGGTGACGTGCCATTCGCGCCGTCCACATCGCTCTGTCTAAATGCAGAAAGTTTGCCTTGGTGAGCCAGCTTGTGCCTTTTGCTCATGGTCATGAGTCAGACAAGCTGTTCCTCATAAGAACAGAGCACACGAGCAAGCAGGCATGGTCATACGAGACATGGTCACAGGTTGGCAGGGTGGAAAACCGTCCATTTTTAAAAACGGCAAGATGGAGAATTTCCGTGCAACACAGTTGCTCCCGAGCGGCCACCTCACCCCACCCCACCCTTGCCACTGGGCCAGCTTGGGTCCAGTTTCTATAAAAAGTGAACACACTTCCAAAAGGAAAAGTTAGAGAGCAGACCACAGACAGGAGGCATTCTCAGATGCCATACGTGCTGTCTCCCAAACTTTTTTGCTTGCCTGATGGCCTTGGGCTTTTTCCTGATGTAGCTTTCAAATCCGCTGGCAAACAGCTCACTGCAGCTCTGCGTGTAATCCTTGGGGGGTTAAAATAAAGGTAGCTTGTGAACTCTGTTCTCCTTCAAACTAATGGACTATTTTTTTCCTCTCCTCCTTCTCTCTGTGCCTTCCTCGCTTGCTCTCTCTCTCTCACACACGCACACATGCACCCCCTTCCTCCCCAAATAGCCCCCTTTGTCCACTTTTATGAATTGAAACATGCACTCCAACGTACACACGCAGGGAATCCTGCCCATTAATTAAAGGACTTGTCAGCCCCAATCCTGGATTCTTACAGTGCAGGAAATGTCTCCCTTTTAAGTGCAAAACCATAACATTACCATTTCCCCAAGTGCTCTCTGTTTTAGGCTGCTTTCCTAATTAGAGGGATGATAACAGCCCTGCTGATTGGCATTATAAAAGCACCAGTTTGGCTTCATCTGTCCCAGGTGTGCTGTGTAATTTTTTTTTCCCCTCTTCTCACCGTTTCAGAGCCGTACCTCTCTTCTTCATTGTTCCTTAAAGTTTTCATCTGAGGAATTAATTCAGATAAAAAGACATTAGAAAAGAACCTCTACTGCCAAGGCCCATCAGTAGAACCTTTTATCAAAAGTACAAACTATACAAGCTAGAGGTTTTTTCTTTTTCTTTTACCCTTTTGTTTCTGAGGGTTAAAAAAAAAGGAAGAAGAAGAAGAGGAGGAAAGGAGAGAAGGGAGGGAGGAAAAAAATCTCAGAGTTCTGTCAATGGACTGAATGCACCATTAAAACTGGCGTCACTACAAAGGTTAGCGTAGATCTAACTGTCAATACAGTGAGCGGAGTGGAGTCCGGTTAGGGGAGGGAGGGGAGCTTTGGTGAGAAAGAGATACTTTGATATTTTGGGATGTTAGAAGGGTGAATGTGAAAAATTGGAGGTTGGGGATCTAATTACCCAACCATAATTGGGGGCTAGGGAATAAGTTGCAGTCCTCTCAACTCACCGCAGATCAATTATGTTAAGAGAACATCTGTAAGTAGAACTTAATGAGGTCCATTAGAGCAACATGTACAGCCTCCTCTAACCGTACTTGTCAGCTTCTTGGACGAGGAGAAGAGAGCTGCTAACTAGGGACCTGGTGGAGGTGCTTAAATACAGAAGGAGGAGAGCTGGCCCACTCAGGTTTTCTCCTCAGCTGGGGAAGAAAGTAAGGAAAGGAGGAAAAAAGACAAGAGGAGGGGGGAAAAATAAAGGCAGGCAGAGCAAAACTGGGGTTTGCTCCCATTTGATGCTGCTGAAAATCAAGCTGGGGGAGAACTGGGGGGGCACACAATGATCAGATACAGTTTTTCCTCCTGAATTGAGGTTGTTTTGTTCCTTTAAAGGGAGAAACAGGATTTTATATAGCGATACATTTTTTTCCTTGCATATTTCCTTGTCTCTTGCTGCACCATCAGAGGCATATACCACAACAAGCATCTCTCTGGGACTCTACAGAATTATTACTGATCGGAGGGGGGGGCAAAAAACTTCAGAAACTGGCAAGTGTCTTTTTTTAAAAAAAGGGACAGAAGGTGCCCAAAGACTTGAAGACTGAAAGATTTTTTAAAATCTTTTTTTTCCCTTGAAGAAGGCTCTCCTTGCATAAAGGTAAGTCCCTTTTTTTAATAGAAAAGACCCTCTTTCCTTCTCTTTTCTCTCGCCCCCTCCTTATCAAACCCTTGCAAAATCAAGAGAAATTTCATTTTAAGTGGATTTTATCAAGTTGGAAAGTGAAAGAGAAGACTTGGAGGAGCTGTTCAAGCAATGGGCAGTCTTATGAAAGAGAAAAGAGACCCCCCCTTTTCTGTGTTTAAAAATGCAAGGTTTTCGTAAAAGAACAATAATAATCAAATTGTATTTTTTTTTGTCTTTCCTCTCATTTTCCACTGCCTCCTTCTCCAGTTAACGCTGGAAAGAAAAATAAATTTTGTTTCCTCTGTGTGGGCTGAGCTTCTAGCCTGGCAAAGTAAACAATACCGGCAAATTGTTTAATTTTGGGTGGGGATCGTGGTTAGGTACTTGGGAAGGAGGAGTTGGGGCAGGAGTGGTGGTGGGGGGGGCAGTGGGGGAGACCCCGAAAAGCTGCGGAGTTGGCTGAGGGTTAACGGTGCTTTTCGCTAAACTGTCGCAGCAAATGATTAAATTCCCCCTCTTGTTCTCCAGATCACTTTTCTCTCCTCCATCGATATCTCTCACCCGCCCCGCCCCCCCCGTCCCAGCGCCCTATGCACTTGGACCTCTCCGCACGCCGCCTGGCCAACACGTCCGGGCAAAGTGCTTTCTCCAAAAACAAACAAACAAAAAGCTTCCACTTTCACTTTTATTTGTGCCCTCTCTTTCCTCCCCCAGCACTTTTGCCTGAATAATTCATACGAGTCTGAAAAAAGGCAGAAAAACTGCTATTTTTTTTTTCCATTTCGCCACTTAAAAAAAAAACAAACCTCCAAAACTTATATGTATAAACCCTTGCTGTAAATTGCATGATTGGGGGGAGAGAGCCTGCTTTCAAATAATTTAATTCATGACAAAACCTAATTACTGTCAGGTAATACCCTGTCAGCTTTAATGCATTTCATCAGTCATAATGAAAAGAAGAGCATTTTATGACCCATCTAATTATCATTACATTTTAGGGGGAAATGAATGGCATGGAGCTGAATGTTAACTATTCTATTTTATTCCTTTACACATGTGGTTTGGCATATTACTCACCAAGTTCTTCTTTTTCTTTTTAAGAGCCCTTGATTTTTTTTCCCCTTCTTTTTGGGCAGGGCGGGGGGGGGGGAGGCGAGGAACGACGGCAATTAAATGCGGAGCTGTTTGTTTCAGACGCTCACAAAAGTGACAAAGTGCTTAATGTCTGTTGCAGGTTGGTGTTGACACCGGGTATCTTATTGCCACAGTCCAAATAGAGTACTAATTACCGCGCATGATGTCACCGTAGGCAGAGGAATAATCCCATCATTTAATTAGTTGAATGATTTAAACAAAGATTTGCATAGATGCACTAATCAGTTGCCATGAATTACGGAGGTGCCTTGCCAGCGAGGGGTAACAGATCATACATGGGGAGGGTTAGAGATGGGGGGGGGGAGAGAGCGAGAAAGAGAGAGCGAGAATTTCATCTCCTTTACCATAATTAATTTAATTGTCCTCATTAACTGTACCATTTGTTCTGATTTCATTTCTCCCTTTCTTCACACATAACTTCTCTCTCTCTCACTCCCCACCGTCTGCGTGGTGGAAAAAGGCTCAAACTCTCTTTCTCTGGGTTAGGTCACTTTGGGAAAAAAGTGCTCTTTGCAGAGGTAGCGTGTAAACAGAGGCGAATTCTTAGCTGGACGTGTTGTGGGGTAGTCTTCAGTTGGAGGGGAACCCGTTGTTCAAGGTTTTTCCGCTACCACTTCTCACGTGCAAATGGGGTCGACAGAAAGCGGACGCACGTAACGGTGCGTTCACACGAGCTGCTCTTTGGAGCCCTCGCCTTGGCATTGGATCGCTCTGGTCTTTGCGTGCTATGGCTAGTTTGCTAAATGGCGGGGGGGGGGGGGGGGAGAGGCAGAGAGGGCGATCCAGGGGGGAGCCTGTGTGCCTCCCTTCAGCACCCAAGCTTCCCCCAAGAAACGCACTGCATTTTCGCTTGCCTTAGATTATAAATAATTATTCAAGATCAGAAATGATTCCGATTGTGGGGGTGGGGGGAGAAGAGAAGAGGGTGAGGGAAAGATGTCAAATCTCTTCACGGCTTTAAAAGCTTTTCTTGGGGGTCTTGAAAGCACCCTCTCTAATAATGGGTGTCATTCATTTTTTTTTTTTTAAGGACGGGGGATACTAAGCTGACATCTTAAAAAAGGGAGATGGGGGAGGGAGAGCTTTGTGGCAATCTTGGTTTGAAGCTCCTAATGGCAGACAACAGAGGATCCCTTTGAAGTCTGCAAACTGCATTCACAAATTCTTAATCGGTTCTCGCCCCCCCCCTTTCTCTCCCAGCTGTGGATTGACTCTTAAGAATGGAAGGTGCCCGGGGGATATTGGAGGGGGGGTGGTTATTTACACAATAAGTGGCCTCAACGCTGGAAAGGCAAGATACTTTATGTCAAAGTAGCAAGGCTGCCAAATATTTAATGTCCTGTATGGGGTGTGTGGGAAGAGACAAATCAACAGCAGATTGAACCCCACATTGACGCCAACTGAACTTGAATGTGTCCTTGCACCAGGATTACTCTTCTGATCTAATACCATTTTGGTCGTGTTTACTCGGGAGTAAGACCCACTGAAACCAAGATGGCTTACTCCCAGGTAAGCGTGTTTAGGATCGCAGTCCCGCTTTCCTCTCTAGACCACTTTCATGAGGTGGGGTATGTCGCGCGGGGCGGGGGGGAGAGAAAGAGTCTGATGCACAAGGTTGCTCTCAATTCTCTCTCCAAAAGTGCAAAAGAAAGGTCGTCTGCGACTGAGGTCGTCGATTCAAAATAACAAGCCACGTGCAGTAGGATCTGCTGTTTAAGGATGTGAAAACGGGGAAGAAACTTTTCTGGTACGCAACAAGCCTCCTCTTTCCCTCCCCACACTCCCTCCCCGCCGTAAAACCTCGTGAGTGGCAATTGCCCAGTTTGCGCCACAAAGTTTGTGTTGTTTACAAGGGACTTCTGCTATCATTTGCGACCGGTCTCGCAGGCGTCTATCGCCTGGGCAACTCTCCCCCTCCTTAGGCTGCGATCGTACAGCCACTTTGAGAGTAAACTCCGTTCAACTGGGGGGGGGCGAGTTTCCGCGTAATCGCGCACCGGGTTGGATCGCAAATGAGCACAAGGAAGCAGCGTCCCTAGGACAAGCCGGGGTGGGGGCGTCAATGTCTTTGCCCCCCCCCCGATTTTCGGACGGCAGACAGCGGGCGGGAGAGCTTTGCAGCCCGCGTCCCTGCCATGCTTCCTCAGAAGTAACCCGTAGGGAGTTCGGGGGGGGGGCTTACGCCCAGGTCCAGCGTGTCTAGCCTGGGAGCCTTTCCGGTGTAGAGGTCACTTTGTGCAGGAGTCAGCGGCCGTCGCCGCCGCTGCTCTAAGTCCCCGCCGCCGGTGCTTGCCGTATGCAGATGCTTTTTGCTGACTTGAACTCGCAGGCTTGTAAATTTTCACCCTGGGAAATTAGCGACAAAGCCCAATCTGTCTCCCTGCTGCTTTGCACTTTCCAAGCGGGCGGCTGTAGTCAAGGCGAGATCGGGAGGGGGGGCGGTGGAAGGGGGAGGAGGGAAAGGGGGCGGTGGGGGTGGGAAAGAGGGGGGGCCGAGAGCGAGAGTAGCGGTAAATAGCCTGAAACCGGCCACGAGCCGCAGCTTCCCTGTCTTTGCTTTTGCGAGCGCGCAACCGGCTCTCTCTGCTGTCTCCCTAATAACAAGAGTGACCTTTTTCCCTTTGCTGTATTATGTCTGGCTGGTTAAGGGATTGCGTTCTGCAGTTGATACAGCCCCTGACTTCCTACAGCTCGGCTCCGAGCACGCTGCTTTAGGTAAGTTGTCTGCAGCCCGGACTGGGGGAGAGGAGGGAGGCTGGGAAATCGGCCCCGGACCGGCAAGCTACACCGTGGCTTTTAAAAAACAGGCGTATATGTGCAGGCAGAGAAGGACACCTGTAGGTCTGGTGCGAGCTACCCAATTACTTGGCGGATCCTTGAGGACCTCATTATTTTAAAAAGCCCAAAGACGGGCAATCTTCTCCCTTCCACGTTCTCTCCTCTCGGCTTCTATCCACCCCGCCATTTGTTTTTCCTTTATTAATTTTCCTTCCTCCCCGCAAACAATGCTCCTTTCTGACCTTCCCCGAGGAGAAGCCGCTTCTGGGTTTCTTGAACTCACCTTGCCTTGCTTTAATTGAGAAGGTAAGTTGAGGCAGCGCCGGTGTCCGCGACTCGGCGCTGGGTCAGATTGGGTTTGTGCCTCGCTTCCTCTTTCTAATGAGTCATAAACTCTGGATCCCACCTCCTCTTTCTCTCTGCACTGCAACTTTAGGCTCCGAAGCTTGGCGGTCTTCCCCGTATTATCCTTTGCGTTTTGTGTGTGCGTGTGCTTTTAAACCATTCGAGGCTTCATTATTTTTATGATGACGAGAGAGCGAGAGAGAGATGCAAGACTAAGAGTGCCAGCTCGGGCTGTAGAAGAAAGAGCGGCGCGATTGGAGGGCTGGCGGAATGGAAGCAGGCAAAGTTAAACAATGAAAGGGGAGCGAATGCCATCTCGCCCTGTCTCTTAACCACGTCGCCAAATCTGGCTCTTGCTGTTGCCAAACGGCGTGTGCGCGGGTGAAAGGCGATGGTGAGAGCTGACTTCATTTCTCTCTTCCCCCCTCCTTCTAGGAATCAGATCTCTTCTTCTCCCTCCCTTCCCCTCCCCTCCTCCGCTTTATTTATAACGAGACTTGTAGAGGGCTGCTGTCTTTTAACCCTTAAGGCCCTGCAGAGAGCCAATACTTCCCGTAAGGATGATCTCGGATCCGTGCAGCATTTGTGGAATAAGAAAGGGGTAATCAGAAAAGCAAAACCTATCGGCATTTGTGACATTGTGACATAGTCCGCTTTTATGATGCGTTTCTCTCTCGCACTCACTCACTCGCACACATACCATCGCCACCTCCTATTGCCCGAAATCTCCTCGCGCAAACGCTGCACGTGACGGTTTAATCAAACCCATTTGTTACCAGCGAGCTTAAAAGAGACCGCTGGGATTGCGAGTAAAACGGTGCGGAGTTAGGGAAGCATGTGGTTTTTGTCGTGGGTTCGCCATCGCACGTACAGAGGTGTGTGTATGTGTTGAACGTTTGCAAGTGCCTCCCCGCTTGTATGTTGCTTTTCCAGCGTGGGGGCCCCCTCCACCGCCACCCCTTTCCAAAGTGCTTTGCACAATAGCCCTGCCTGCTCTCTTGCTCTCCGTGTGTCTCCGCTCGCTACACAAACCTCTTCCACTTGACTCAAACGGGGGTGGGGAGGGGGGAACACTTGACCACTTCTTGCTTTGCTCAATAAGAAGGAGCTACCCGGGAGTCCTTAAATCAACTCATGCAGAAAAAGGAGAAAAGTTTTGGTAAGGTTGCCATCGCGTCGTGGTTTGTTTGCTTGCTTGCTTCAGCATCTGCGTTTCGGGCTGGCTGGCTGGAGAGGGAGAAGGCGAAGGAATGGCTCTAATAAACGCAGCCGATCAGCTCTAAATATTGTGCAATGGATGTTTCCTTGAAACCTGGGCTTCTTGGAGAGTCTGCTGGGGTTATTTTTTAAAACGCCAACGATTTCGACGAGGTGCAACAGCAACACGAAATTGCTCTAGTGTTGTTGTGTTTTTTTTCCCCGTCTCCTGCAAAAAACAACAACAACACCAAAACAAAACGAGCTCATTCGCCTTCCCTATACCTTGTGTGGCTTTGGCAGGGGTGGGGAGGAAAATTAGTGGCGGCTGGCTTGTGCTAACTACACAAAGGGAGATTCTTTGTTGTTAAGAGTGTGTTTCCTCTGTCGTGGCTTTTTAATTTTTTTTTTTTTTTTTTGCATGTGAACTGCATCAAAATTGAGCTCAGTCTTGCAAATCTCTTGTTGGCCTTTGCCAACCACTAGCACTTTGCTGCCATGGTAACTGTAATTAAACTGATAAGAGTGGGAAAATGTCAGTATCTCTCGGAGTCTTACAGCTGCATTGGAAGAAAGGAGGGGGGAGTGAATAAAATTGGCTTCCAGAAGCACCATGTTCGGGGGGGGGGGGGTGGCTGGCAGGGGAAAGAGAAGGCTGGTGCGTGTTAAAGAAGTGTAGCGATGAGAGACTTTAAAAGAAAATATCCGTTCTTGAGATCTTGGTTTGGGAAGGAGGGAGAGAGGGAAGCTGTTTGCACTTGTTAGTCACCCCGTTGAGAGCTGTAGGAAGCAGTGAAGATGTGGGCCAGTGAACAGAGAAACAAGCTTTTAGGCCCAAACTTGGGGGGGGGGGAGAAGGGGAAGAGAGGCCAAATAAAACCTTTTGTCATCTTGGCAGTTACCAGGTTTTTTTTTTTTCCTCCTCCTGAATGTGTGCACTCTGTTCTGGGGCTACATGTCTTGCTGTCCCCTCCCCATTTAACAGAACACTTTTTATTTAACAAATGCGCCTGGTTCTGTTTTGTTTTTTCATTTCTATTGTTTCTAAACCCACCCAGGTTCCTGGCATATCTTGAAGGGACATGGTGTTTGAAGGAGAGAAGTTTTCTGTTGTGTTCTGTGTTTTTTTTGTGGAAGGGGGGGGGAAGAGCAATTAGTGCAAAGTAGACAAAAGTCCCATATTCTGAAGCAAATCCTTCTAAACAACCCCCCCAGAAAAGGTGGCAGGGAAACTCCTGGGTGTTATGGAGTTGCAGTTTGCATTAACTACAGAATCTGTCTGTGTGTGTGTGTGTGCGTGTGCGTGCGTGCATGTGTATGAATGGCACAGAACAAGAGAGCATAATGGAGGCAATCGAGCATTGGGGTGGCTCACAATGCGATCCAGGCAATTAAAAGCTCACCAGAGTTTTAAAAATGAAATGGCTCTGCTTACTCCAGCTCACTGCGGCTGCACAGGCTATTATTTGTGTGTCTCGCTGTTAATTATGATTTCCCTTAAACTGTCACACAACTCCAAAGTAGCAGGGGCCTGGGGAGGCAAGAAGAAAATTTCTGCCAACAATTTGCATGCCAGTCTGAGGTGTTGGGAGGCATTTGAAGAAAGCTGTCCTTTTATAAAGGACACTTTCTTCAAAATAGGCCTCCCCCCTCCCTGGAATAATTGTGTGTTATGGAGGGAGATCTAGCAGCTGCCTTTTTGTTTGACTGTTCCTCACCAGCACCTCAGCAATCAGACATCTCTCAGTGACTTGTGTATTTTTAAGAGGGAAGTATCGGTAGAAATGTCTTTCCCCCACTGTGGATGCACCTAAATTGAGTGATGTAGAAGAAACAGTAGTTTTGGCACATGCTTTGTGGCCCAGTGTTCCACGTGTTGGCTTTAAAGTTCTGCTGGCACTGCACAGTGAGATTTACTCACAAGTAAGTGTGGCCCTCAGCCAGTTAAATGACAGGTGACTTAAACCGTAGTGCATTTCTGAGATTAGTGTTGAAATGTGAAGCAAGGAATTCTGAGTGGGCTTTATTCTTACTGAATTCTCATTGCTGTTGCCAGTTTGAAAGAAATGACAGCTCACTTCCCCCCACCCCCAATATTTTCTCCAAAATGAGAAAATGATTCCTGTACTGTATACGGAGAGGGTAAGAGCGAGCCAGTTGTATGTATTGACTATAGGAGCGTCTGATAATATTTTGGGGAGTCTAGATCAATTTTACCTCTAAAACCTTAATCCATGGCGTGATCCCGTCCAATCTAATAATTTTTAAATGCTACTAATTGAGGGAGAGAGTTAAATATGTGCCATTTAAGGCTTCTGCTGAACTGAGTGGGATCAAAAGGGACACAAAGTGGGCAGGATTGTGCCCAATGTCTGGCATACCTTCCACCTTCATCACTGTGTCCACACAGTGATGGTTACACCCATATCAGCCACTGATTGGAGCAGCAAAGAGGCTGAATGATCTGCAAAAGTTTTGGGCTTTTGAAAATTGGAGACATGTAAATATAATAAGAGAACCTGTGTTCCAGACCACACAATTGTTCTCATCAGCTCAAGAAAACAAAAACCTTCACCTGAAGTCAAGGAAGTCTAAGGTAGCTATTTCTCAATTGAAAACTTTGGCAGGCTATTTAATTGAGTTGTAACTGTACTAGTGTTAAAACCTCAGGCCTACTTACAGAAAGTTGGCTTTACAGCAGACTTCAGGGAAACCTAGTCTTGATGTAGCATTCCACTGGCAAAGTTCAGAGTGCCCTGTTCTCTTGCATTGGCCTTACCAAACTGGTAAGCACAGCTGGTTGGCTAAAGAACTATGTTATAATTGCACGCTAAAAGAAGAGTTTATGGGCACACTGATTTCATGAGCTGGAAAAAATCTCCTCTTAGTCAGGAACTGCTGGGTACTTGCTTATCCCCGCCTCTCAGTTCCTGCCCATCTTATGGAAATAGTATATTGGCTTGCTTTACAGGGTTGTTGCAAGGTGTATAGCAAGTGCTATACAATTTTTAAACAAGATCTTCATGGTAGATGTCTTAATGTGTGAGATACCAGCAGTGTCTACTGGAATACATAGATGCTAACCAGAAGTGAATTAAAAAATGGTTTCAAGTCACATTTGCATATGAGAACCTTTGATCTGTGTCAATTTCCCCTCCATACCTAAAATGTTCCCTATTATTATTATTATTATGCTTGTGATTTGCAGTTGTTGTACAACTCTCACAACATCCCTTTTTCTTGACATGTTGGGACTCTGAGGATTGCGCATGAAGGAATTTTTAACAGTTGCCAGAAAAAAAACCTGTTTCTGCATCTCTGTAATGTTGCTCAACAAAGTGGTGATCTTCCACTTACACCTTTGTGGTAGGTTGTAAATTTAAAGGTTCCTGCAGCCTTCGGTGAATTTGAGTCTGCTGGACTTTGCCTGAATTCAATCAGGCAGAAGATGCTATTGGAGCCATTGGTAGGATCACTATATGGGTTGGGAAGTAAAACAGAGGAGAGGTGGAAACCAAATAGCAGAGGCTGGTGTTAATGAGGTGTCCTCCACATCTTTCAAGGAAGCGGTAAACAGTGGAGGGAGTTTTAACTTCTTCATTGATCCTTTAATAGCAAGCAGCGTGTTGGATGCTGAAGGAATCTGCAGACTGTATATGCTGTTGCCTTTGTGCCTTCCATGATGACTTTGTATCTGCAACACAGATCTTAATGCCGAGATGAGATTATTCATTGGCTGGCCGTCTTTTGAAAGCTCTTCTAGCTGCAGGGTATTCTCCAAATTGCCTTGGAACACCTGCTCAGAGTGTACAATTGGACACCCCCAGGTTCTGCTTTTTGAAAAGTGCTCCCGAATTTGCAGTGACTATTTGTTATAAAAAAAAAAATTATATTGGCTGGTCTCAGAAAGATGTTGATATGCATTTTTCACCCATACTGAGTTGTCCAGTTACTCTGCATAGCTCTGCTTCCACCTTCTGAATGAATTGGACTGTGTTGCAGAAACATGATGCTGTAATTATACTGGCTTAGTGCTTGGTCAGCAGGTGTCCTGGGCCTGATGGAAGCAGTGATTTGAGAACCAGCTTTCTTTCTTTGCTGGTAGCAATTCATGCCCAATTTCTGAATGAAGGATAGTTTTTTTCTTCATTGGCTGTAGTGCATACAGATCTTAAAATTGGGAGCCACTATCTTGCTATCCCACAGATCATTCCTGTGTGAGGAGGAGGAAGGGAGATGAATATTGCACATGAGCCTGACTGTCTAGCTGGGGGTTGTACCCAGCCGTGTTCCATTCTGCTGAGGAAGAGCCATGTGGTTAGCTCCACTTGTGTGCTTTTAGTCTTGCACACCAGCCACATAGGATACCATAGCAAGGAAATGGCTCTGGTGTGTGAGTGATGTTGAGTTGGATCTGTGCAGAGCATCCATCAGTATTTAGTGGATGCTCTCTCTGTACAGTGGCTAACTGTTGTGAGGCTGCCTTGGAGGTGTTTAATCTGGAGGGCATTGTACAAATGCAAGGGGGAAATATGCCGAGTTCACATTACGCTCTAAGAGTTCCACTCTCATGCTCATTGCAGTACATGTGCAGCCCTCCATACATTAGTGACAGTTTCGCTTCTGTTCAAAGCCACAGAGCAGGCCGCAGCAGTGAAGAGGCAGGAAGGCATACAGGCAGTGATGGGATTCAAATAACCAGTTCTATGATGTCATAGCTGGAGCCAAAAAAAAACCCGAAGCCAGCCGAGGTAAGCGAGTGGGCGGGGCCCGGCCATTTAACAACCGGTTCTATAGAACCTGGGCGAACCCCCTGAATCCCACCACTGCATACAGGCCTGAATCTGCACCACAGTCTGGTCTACTAGCCCACAATTCTCGTTCCTTCCCCACCACCAAAAGAAGCAAATGTCCTATGGGAACTTCCAGTTCAACCAGTAAATGCCCGAGTCCTAAACAGGTTTCCTGATTATTGGAATGAGAAGTTTTCAGGAAGTCATCTGCAATGGGGAGATACTTCAACCTTCCTGCATCTGCAGATTTTTTGCTGAAAACATTTCCCTGGTTTGATTTTGCAGATAGCATCTAAGCTTGGCTTGGGAGGGGGAGGAACTGAAAGAGTTAAGCACCCACCCCATCTATACTTTTTTCCCCTCCCATGATTCCTGGGGTGGAAACCCATGTTTGTTTCTAATGACTCTTCCGTAAAATGGTCTTCAGGCATTATCTTATAGCTCTGAAAGAGAAACGTTGCTACAATGGAGCTCGTTATCAGTTTGATACTGCTAAATCAAATCTGTTTTTTATAACTTTAGAGAATGTTGCCTGCCTGCGTGTGAGAAGGAGCTGATATTGCTGAGTGTAATGTGCTATGGAAGATGATGCCCTACAGCAGCAAGGGGCAGAAGCCAGATTTGGATCTTCTGGTGATTGCTGGATGATTTGCTGTGGGTCGCCAGGCTGTCTCCCAACTGTTCAGCAATAGCAACAACAAAATGGCTTTTCCTAACAAATTCTTAGACTGTCTGATCTGCAATAACATGGATTATTGGATAGACTTCCGTCTGTATAGACAGGGTATCCCAATGTTTGGCTCGAGTGGTGCAATAGGGAGTCAGCTCCACCCCCTGAGCCACCATTGTGTATCTGACACCACCCCCAGCCACTCTTTGTCCTTCGCTCAGACTGAAGGTTCTTCTGAAAATAGAAGTGAATCCCACATACCTGAGTTTTCTCCATGCTTGGCCTACAATGCCTCATTTTGTACTTGAAGGA
The DNA here is from genome assembly GCA_029204185.1 of Lerista edwardsae. Lineage (NCBI taxonomy): Eukaryota > Metazoa > Chordata > Lepidosauria > Squamata > Scincidae > Lerista > Lerista edwardsae. The sequence goes on from JAJKFI010000051.1 coordinate 990,940, forward strand.
ATGAAATGCTGATGAGAATTCTTGCTTCATTCGTCAGTTTGTACTGGCAAAGCGGGGTGTACAATTTAGCATTAAGCCATGTTTAGTGCCCCCATTCATTCTGGTAGAAAGAGTTGTTGAGGGGTTCTTCCTCTGTTAAATGGTCTTGCATGTGACCTTTGGAAGAAAAGAAGCGACAGTTCCCTTGGATCATGGCATATTTTTGGGCATACATATGATGATCGTTACCTTATTGTTTGCAAAATGTAGCCATAATTTTATTTTACTTTTTAAAAAGTAAACCCTGCTTTTTCCCTGCCGTTGCATATACACAAAGCAGCTTACAAAATTTTATAAAACCATAGAAGCATCCAGAAAAATCCCTCCAAAATAATAGTTGGGGCAGCAGTTTGGTCCAAGCAATAAAACAAGGAGTAAATAAAAAACAGTGTCCGTGGACAACACAAACAGAGCAAATGTTACACAATATACAGATGCCGGAGGCCAATTGCCAGTACCATTGCCCAAACGCTTGCAAAAATAAATACGTTTTTAGTCTTCACTGAAAAGGGATAGTTTGTAAATCCCCTGTAAAAGCCTAATAATAAATGCAAGCACAGATATATAGCTGGGAAGCCAGGATGGCCCTGGATTTCCAGATGTGTCCACTTAACAGCATGTTGTGGCTGGTAGCCAGGAAGCAAGCGAGTCCAGAGTTCAGTGGACCCCAGGCAAGGCTTTTTGCAGGGCAGGTTTTAGGATTCTTTGGAGCAGCTATTCTGAATTAAATTGCCTAGGCTGGGTGGCCGACTGTGAAGTAGCAGTGGAAAGCCCTAAACGGTTCAGAATGTTGATGTTTCAAGGGCCACCAGTTCCCTAGAGGCTGCTTTGGGACAGTGCTTCAGCAGCGTCTCTGTTTGAGATCTGTTGAATAGGAGCATGGGGCAAAGCCTTCTGGACAGTGGGCCCAGGCTGTGTAACTACTTTCCTTCAGAAGATGGGTCAAAATGCTGCAGTGCATTTGAACTGGACCATCTGTGAGGTAATAACTGGGATGTTTGTCTCTGCTGCTGCTAATTTGAGACTGCTGGTAATTTCTCTTCCTAATACGTTTGGTTGGATTTTTGCCTTCATTGTGCTAGCTGACTGCCTTAAGGGTTTTATTAGGTGTCTGATGGAACAAATGATATGGCAAGCAGCACCTCAATTGGCTCCCGCAGGTCACCTGATCTGGCTAGACTGACAAGCCACATTATCCCTTCCTTCGACTCATCATCAGGGTGAGGGGTTTCCAGCCTCTTCAATAGGAGGGCTGCATCGTATATTTTACAGATTCTTGCAGGTGGGAAAAGATCAGTTTTATGAATGAAAGTTAAATGTATAAGTTTTATTTGGATCTTTTTTGTAACCAGCATGATATGGTTCAGAACAAAAGAGAAATGTGACATTTACAAAGAAACAAATGCCGTGCGTCAACTGAGAACTGAGATGTACTGAGTAAAAAAGTCAAATATTTTAAATTGCTGCGGGCTGGATAAAATCTTCGGGTGGGCCGGATTTGGCCCCAGGGCTGTAGTTTGGAGAACACTGGCAGGGTAGTAAAGATCAAACCAGCAGGTCCTCTATCTGTAATCTGCCCTGACCGTGGAGAGTGTAAGGCCCCCTGGTCTAAGCCCTCTGCTCTCCTTCTGTAGCAAGTATGCATGATTTAGGTCCACACTTCACAGTTCTATTGCAGTCCCTTTGCCCCTTCCTACCAAAACTGTCATCACCCCAAAGCTATCGTGGGTAGCACTGCTCTGAGTTTGCACCCAGTCTGGGTTTGTTTTTCCACAGCCATGGGTGCTCAATTGAGCCCCTGCTAATTCTGCTGGCAAATCATATAACTTGTTCATTGCAAGGGCACTCAACGTTTTTTAGGTGTGGTAAAATCCACACCTATAAATATGTGAGGGCCCCTCTGAGGCCAGTCAAAAGTTATACAGCTGCTGCAGAATACAGTGACTTCTTCTAATCTTGATGCGACTAGCTTTAAGGGCCCATCACTATTAGACAACCTTTCTGCTCATACTGTAGGTACTTAATATTTTACACATTGAGTTCTAGCTCCCTATACTACAGCCGATTCTTCTCCTGCAACAGTTGAGAAAGATAAATCGTGGCTACCCCTAAACTTAACAGTGGGCGGGAAGGCATTCTTTTTCTAGACTGTTCTTGACTAGCGCTCTTTTTTTTTTTCTTCCTTGCTCTGACAGATGCCAATCTGACTTTTGCACAGTTCATCTCTTTTTCCAAGCCTTTTTCCTGAGGAATGGGAACAGTTGATGTGGCTAACACATCAGGATAGATCCTCTTTTGGACTCACTATCTCACAGTTTCTGTAAGTAAATAGGGCGCCGAGGTTGGCTCATTCCCGCCAGCTTTTCCTCTCACAGTAAAAAGAGAAATGTTGTGGCCCTCTATAAATAAAATACACTGCCCTGTGTGTGCGCGTGCATGTGCGCAAGGGATTTCTTGAAAGTGCAATTTCACTTGGAATTGCAGGTATTTCCAGTAAATGTGCCTTGGGTCGCAGTCAAAAGAAAATGTGAGCACGTACTGTATAGCTGCATTTGCTTGCATTAGACTATGGCCCTGCCTCTTCTGTTCTCACCTTTCTCCTTGTTGCCTGCGCACCCATAGCTTTTGAAATTCAGGTTTAAGCTCTTTGGTGCAGGGACTTGTCATCTTTGCTATGTTGCACATCAAGTGCTGCGTACTGTGGTAATAGTTATTAATAGATTACGCTGCATGTAGTCTTCGGTTCAGTATACAGATGGACTACAACATGTAAAAATACGTGTCGGAAATTGCCAGCTAAATAGTGATGTTGTGACTCTGACAGTCCGGTGCAGAATAGGGTAGGATATTGTATGCTAGCAGAAGTCTTGTGCCCATCAGCTGCTCACCAGCACCACAGACAGTATGTGAGCTTTCTCCTGGATATGGACCAGGGCAATGAAGACATCAGATCTGGGTATCCAGGGAGGCAGGGCCCACACAACCTGGGTTTAAAAACCTCAGACAGAGTTCCAGTGAGAAGAGGAATGGGCATGCAGTTGAGGGCCCTGCAGGTCAGCAGACCAGCTCAGACCATTGGGAGATTGGATGAAGATATGGGTGCATCCTTCAACTCTCTCTCTCTCCCTTCTCTCTAACCTGTATGAGGCACTAAAGGTGGGGGAAGGCAGTGGACCTAAGGAGACACAATATCTTGCATTGTTTTGGACAAATGAATGAAGCTCGCAGACCCAGCCATCTTTCTTGCTAACAGATCCCCTTATCTGGGGGAGGGACGCGTCAGGTTAGCTTTGCCATGGGAGTTCTTTCTTTTCTAACCACAGTTTGGAACCTTGATGTAAGTATTTGCAATCTCAGGTTTACAAGACAGACATCGTTTGCATCTGTGCACAGAAAGACAGAACCAATAAGGGGCGAGGGTGATTGCTTAAAAAGCTCACATTTATTGGCTTGGCTTCTGATTTTACAAACCATGGTTAGCGGGAAGCCACTATCACTTCTGTGCCAGGTCTTCCTAGTTAGTGTCTTCCACTGAGGTTCCAGTTTATGTACAGGACAATCTGCCCCATCATAATGCTTTATCTTCTACTAAATAAGAGTACCACAGCAAGGACCAGACCTTGGCCTTCCTGTTGTCTTTTACTCTTATTCCCCTTCCTGTTCTGTGGCGGCCACTTCCACTGGTTCATACCATCTTTTTAGATTCCTCTCACTATGAGAACTAAGGAATCTTGTGACATCTCTAAAAATTGACAAATGTGTTGTGGTGTAAACTTTCATGAACTACAGTCTACTTCACCAAGCGAATTGGAGCACGCTAGCAGTAAAATGTAGTGTTTTCAGCCTAGATAAATAGATCATACTAGAGGCTGCTTGATGTAGGTATGCTCATTGCCTAATGATTGTATCACCAAGTGGTGAATGGCCCATACAGTGAGGTGTCTCATAAACATCACAAGTGGAGGTGATATGGGTAACCTAGTATTTCTTCATAGAGTTGGTTCACTTATTCAGCTGTGTCAAGTTTTGAAAAAGAGGTATGTGCATGCATGCGTTCTTAATAGTACAATCTTGTACAGGTTTACTCAGAAGAAAGACCTACTGTGGTCTGTGGGACTTAATCCCAGATGTGTAAGATTCTCCTGTAAACCTCAGTGGGATTTGAGCATGTCCTAGGTTTAGCAGTATTGTTCCTTTTGCTTTTTCTGTGAATTCGATACTTTAGGACCAAAACTGTGCATGTTTAAATGTAAAGAATTGGTAGTTCTTAATTACGCCAATCATTTTTTGTCTTAATACAAAATATTGTCACTTTAGTCTCTTTTGTCAATTGCCACAATAAGCTCATCTCCTTCCTCACCAGGGACAATTCACTATGTGTGTATACACTGTATGTGTGTGTAGCATGCCGTGTTGCAATTGGAAATTTAAGATAAGGCATGTTTGAAAAAATGTTATTTACCTGGTATGCTTGGAAGATGGTTCAAATGCAAGTTATGCATCTGAAGAGAATTTATAACTGGGGAAAAAAATAAAGCTGGGAAAGGGTAATCCTTTAGAATTGTCATCAACATTATGCTTTAGGTGAAATTTTGAGAAAAATTGGGTGAAGTGAGGAATTTTGAGGGAAGCAAGAAGTTTTGATAGCCACAATAAGCATTTAAAGCAAATTGGTAGCTGTTCTGCCAAATTCCTTGCCAGGGCACCCCTAATGCCCACACTAGGCTAACTAGTTTCCCCACAGAGTGGCCCCAGAAGTAGGCAAGAGGGAGGGGGTTCAGTCACCCACGGGGCCTCCTCTCTTCCAGCAGCTTTGCTTGGGATCGTAGGCTGGCCAGCCTCCTCTAGACGGCCCTCATCACTGGTTTAGCTCCAAACTACCCTTAGTCTAACACCAACTAACCCCAACACCAAACAATAGGCAGTCAGCTTGCCCAAGCCATAACTGCCTCCTCCACTTGGTGGCTCCAGGGGCATGGCAACCATACAACAACTCCCAATGGTCCCCAAACAACCTTACCTTCTCCAGTCCTCCAGGCAATCAGTCCAGCCAGCACTCCATCAGTCCAGCAATCTGTCCAGCCAGCACTTTCCCAGGTGCCTTTCCTCCAGCACCTATCCAGGTTCTCATCTCCAGCTCCTGCCTTCAGCTTTATACTGAGGCCAGCCAATCAGTGGGCAGGCTTTAATTCATCAGCCGCACCCATCTGCACCCGTGCTAACCTTCTGAGCCAGAGCCCTTATCAGCTTGCAGCTGTGTTCCCTGGGGCTTGCAAAGACCTTGGGGGTTAACCCTATAATCCCTGGCTAATCTGGAACAAGGGGCCATTGCTGATACCATTCCCTATCTCCTCGGGATATCTCCTGCCTTTTCCAGTATAGTAGCCCAGCAGTAAAGCTAGCTGAGCAAGTGTTCTGCCAGCTAAGTGCCTTATTGCAGTCGTCAATACCCTTCTATCAGTGCACGGAGTTACGTATTGCCAGAGCAGGAGCACTGGCAGGAAGGCCGGCGCTGTCTATCGCAAGCTGGAGGATTCTTGTGGGCCTCCTGATCCAGGTAGGGTGGCAGGAGGGGGATGGGTAGGAGGAGGGGGGAATATGGGCAGGTGTGGACGGAATGAGGAGGTGTTGGGGTGGGTTTATTGGGCAGATCCAGCTCTGGAAGAGGGTAGGTTTGAAAACAGCAGTGGCCAGTGAATTCAACCCCCTTCCTGGGCCTGATCCTGCGGCACAGGTCCACACGGACCTGCACCAGTGATCTTGCTAGCGCAGTCCAAATAGACCGGTCCATGCCGTGGATGCTTCCACAGGGGAGACCCTAGGGATTGCCCCCCTGGTAGGATGCAGTGTGAGCCATTTTGGCGCAGCTGCATGGGTAGGAGGGAGAAACCATAGGACTGCTGGGCCTGTAGTACATCAACAAGTTAGTCATTTAATGTGAATGTTTTGGCAAGGGTCTGTTGCGCCAAACTTTGAAAACTCACATGAAACTCGGCAGTTCAAATGGGAAAACCAAGTTTTATGAATGTGGTGTAATACCTGAACTTGGCAAGTTTTGTCTGTGTAGAAGAAGACAGACAACTGTACAGTAATTTGATTTCTGTTTTGCGTTTGTTGTATGTTGTGGAAACTGAAAATGTTCGTCAACTGACACTTTGTAGATTTCTAATGTACTGTGACTTGCTTTATTACTCCTATGAATGTAAATTTCATTTTCATTTTTTAAAGACTTGTGAAAAGAACCGGTTGCTTGGTAAGGTGCATTGTCCATGTCATTTCCTGTTTGGGAATCATGGCTGGTGATGCAACTATGCAGCAGGTAAAGTTAATACGACCTTAGGCAGGAACTAAGACCAAATTTTGCCAAAAAACTACGGTTGGACATTTGACCAATGCTTGACCATTATTTGATACTACTTTTAAAGCATTAGCGTAAGAACTAGCAGCTTATTTTTAATTATTTTTGAAATGAGATTTTTTTTTTAAATGTGTTTTTTTAAAAAAAAAATATTATAAAATGAACATTTTAGAATTTTAAAGTATTTGACTGTGGAGCAACTGGCAACACTGAGCTGGTGTTCCAAGCCTAACTCAAAATGATAATTTGAGGTGAACTTCTCAAATTTCCCCTACTCGGGGGGGGGGGGTAATATCCAAGTAAAGGAATGTCCAAGAAAATAAGCAGTGTTGGTTTTTTATTAACTGATTCTGACAATTTCTTAGGTGGTTTTGGTAATGTTTTGCATGATCTTGGCCAACATACTGACATCCTTCTCACCCCTCTTCTCCTTCCAGGTATACAAATGCTCTCAGTCCAGCCAGACACCAAACCGAAAGGTTGTGCTGGCTGCAACCGTAAGATCAAAGACAGGTATCTTCTGAAGGCCCTGGACAAATACTGGCATGAGGACTGTCTGAAGTGTGCCTGCTGTGACTGCCGATTGGGGGAGGTGGGCTCCACCTTGTACACCAAAGCCAACCTTATCCTGTGTCGCAGAGACTACCTGAGGTAGGACTGGACTCTTTTTACATACATACATACATACATACATACATACATACATACATACATACATACATACATACATA
>JAJKFI010000051.1:998077-1012781 GCA_029204185.1 Lerista edwardsae
ATACATACATACATACATACATACATACATACATACATACATACATAGTACACAAAACACTTCAGTCTCGTTCAGTTCTCTTCCCTCACACAGCACACTGCGTAACCCACACGAGGCAGACCATATGTGACTGTTGCTACGGATACCTTGCCACACGGATGGCACGATGGCAAGCATACAAATTGAGCTAAGTGGGTTGGGGTGGGGGGAAGGAGTTTGTTGTCCATAAACCAATTTTCAGTGCTTGTCTGTAGGTTTCCTGTAATTAAAGTGTGCCTTTTCCACAAATGTGAAATTTGAAGAGCTGTGTGCTGGACCCTCTTAGCTCCATACTGCACTGACTCCCTTGGGGGACAGTGGTACTAGGCTAAGAGTGTGGCAGTTTTGATAAACATGAAATATCCTTGCCAACTGTGGAACTCTTGACTTTTGATAGGGATGAGATCAGATTCCTTTCTTGCCAAAATCTGCAACAAAATTTTTGGTTCCAGGACCCTCCTGCCCTCCAGCAGATTGGATCTTATAAGACATGGAGATGTCTGCAGAGTCTGCATTCCCTACACTTGTGTAAAAACGCATGTTTAAATGCATAGTTTGCTATATATTATCATGCTGGCTAGGGAATACATAAAACGAAGCATACTTAAACATGTGTATTTTTTTCATTGATGGATGGGGAAAAAAAATCAGGGATTTCTAGTGGAAGAGAGCCAACAGAAATAAAAAACTGTTTGATGTTCAGATGGGGCAGAAACAAGGAGATCTTTCCCTCCCTGTTTTTTTTTGTCAGGCGCTGTAGATGAGCATGTTATTTAGTAAAGCTATTCCTGGATGGTGCTAGTTCATATTGTACCAAAATTGCATGGCTGAACAATCCCCCAGTGGAAGAGATTTAAAAAACACACCCTGCACATAGAAAAGTAGCATATTGGGGAAAGACTTGGCTGGGAACCTTCTTCCTTTCACATATATGCACTTAGTGTTCTGATGATGTTAATATCTTGCTAGATAGAGGAAGAGTCTTTAGGCTGAATGTGGGAGAGGGGGGAAGTCTGCTATTCTCTTCATTTGCCTATGCAGAACGGCAGTAGGGCAGTCACAGTGCAGCTATCCAGATTTTAGCTGAACGAGCTCAGCCAGTGATTCTCAAATTGTGGGTCCGGGAGCCCCCAGTCGGTTGTGACCTAATTTTTGGTGATTCATGAAACTGACAGGGCAGATTTATGTGCATCAAGGGTTAAACAAGCTGCTCCCCACTGCTGCCCAATCACCAGTACGTCTTCCTTCTGTGTATGTGGATATCCATTGCTACTTTTTGTTTTGTGCTTGTGGTGTCCCACCCTGTGGCTCCTGCCATCGGGAACAATTGGCAATGACATAGCCGGGCACATCTGGCAGTAAGGAGGCCCAGCTGGAACAGGGGAGGCTGGGCTTACAAAGGCTGTGAGTTTAGAGAAGCTGGTCCTTGATGTGGACCTGCCCCCCTGGAAAGAGGTGGAGGGGGCAGGGGGACCCCGCAATGCTGCTGCCCTCTTTAGTTTGCCTTGAAATGGACCTTGTTTATAGGCTGTGTTCTGATTGGCAGCTGCTCGCCACGGTTTTTGCCAGAAGTATTTACCCGTCCTGCTGCAAGAAATGCTTTAACTGGAGATGCCAGGACTTTTGCACAAGAGCAACACCACTGAAGCACAACTGATTTTTTGCAACTTGGCTGTTGAGTTCTGGTCAGATCTCAGAGCTGAACTGCAACTTTCAGATCTAGTACCTTGTTGTGTTTAAAAAGAGAAACAAAACAGTTCAGGGTGTTGGTTTCCTTGAATGAAATTAGTCCAGAATGTTCTGCTGCAAGCCTGATAGTCCATTATTGACTGCTAGGTGGGTGATTCTGCTGTGTATTGACTAGTACTGCAAAACCACGTGATGAAAAACAAATATATTATGCCCTTGCTACTTAAAATGCAGAAGAGCTCTGTTAAGAATGCAGGGCCTGTTTCAAGGGTGGTCTGCAAGGGGGGGGCACATTGGGTGCAGGTAAAGGAATTTTTCGTTCTTTCCTAAAAGCAACTTCCAGTTAAGAATTGCTCTTTCTAATTCTCAACAAAGTTGGCAGGGACTGGAAGCCGAGGGAATGTGATCTTGGGCAAAGGGGAGAATGCATCCGTTTGCCATTGAATCATGGCACACCCCTGGCCATGAATCATGAAATCCCTCTTTAAGAAAGAGGGTTTTAAGTCTCCATCGAAACACAGGAAGAGAGGGAGCCTGATTCATCTCCCCAGGGAGAGTGTTCATAATTTCAGCAGCACCACAACGTGGCCTTGTGGGTCACACTTGCCCGCCATATCTCCTAATGGTGACTGGACATAGATTTCAGAAAATGGACAGGCTCACAGAATAGCTTCTATGTGCACTTGAGCTTGTTGAATATGGTGGCAAAGCTAGTGTTCTGTTGGTCAAGGTAGTTCTGTTGTTGATGCACACATCAGTCTGTCCAGCGTAAAGCTATGAATGTACTGCCCTGTGCAAGCTGCTAGTATGACATCGTTTGGTGTGTGCTAGGCAAGCTGCTATATGCCTCTGCTTAGGTGCACTGTGATATTGCTTGTCAGTATGGAAACTGGATCTAACATTCTACAGTGGTGGCCAAGAAAGGCTTTGTAGCAATGTTGGCATTCAGTCAGCTTGAATAAGTCGGTTCATATTGGTGTATCATTTGGAGCCCCATGCTATATTATATCCCCCATCTAATGAAATGCAACTGCATTGCTGAAGTATTCACTGCCTGCTGTGTTTGGGGATGTGTGATCAGATGGCCACAAGAGGTAAGCAAAAGAGCCTGATACTTAGCTCATGATAGCCCTTATGATTGCCTCTGGGTGTCCTTGGATCCAAGTCCACTATTTGGATGGCATAAGTATAAGGAAAGGAAGGGAGTTGGAAAAAAGGGGTAGCATCTATCATCCATTTGCTCTGCCAAGATCCCTTCATGCCCTGCCCAAGAACTGCCCCGCTCCACCATCTTTACTGGGCCTGCAGTGCATTTAGGTGAGTCTGGCTTGTGTGTGGTGTCATTGGCTGGTTTTGCCAGTGGCGCTGTCATGCGCTCATGTCAGTGCAATGTTTGCACCATTGCAGGGACGCTTACGGAAGCAAATTGATAGATTCACTGTCATAAATGGGTCATAGGCTTGTGTTATTATTGCATTTACTATGTAATATTTTAAAATCCTGTTATTACAAATAGTCCGGGCTAAGTAATTTCTGACAGCTGAAGCTCTAAGTCATCCTCGCATGTTTCTGAGCACAATCCTTAGACCGGCACAGTTAGGCCAGCAAGTTTGGCTGGCACAAGGGAGACCATTAAGCGTGTTTAGACCACTCTTGGAGTCAGAGAGGCCAGCACACAGACATGCACCATCCCCCCTGACTCCGAGAGTGGTCCAAATGTTACCAAAAATGCACTGTGCGGTGGCCCTTGTGCAGCCTAACTCCAGGTTAGGATTGTGCTCTCTATCGGGTATACCTCTGCAACTTTCGTCATCTACCCAGAATTTGAACTTCAGAACTCAATCATTCATAGTTTGGTCTTGACAGCTTTTCTCCTCCCAGAGCTGAAGGAAGGCAGTACTTTAGTCTTTTTCTTTTCCACCGAGTACACAATGGCTTGAAAGAGAGTTCATTTTCTCCCCCCCACTGCCGCTTTTGCCTGTGGTCAAGCAGGTTATGTAGGTTTTGATATACCGTAGTTACAAAGCCTGCTCAACCAGAGGCAAAAGTTCTGTCTGGGTAAGGTACATAGGTTATACTTCCTTTCTCAATGCACTTTCAACTCTTTCCTAAAGAGCATTGCCTTCATCTGTTGAGTGCAGCTCTTATTTGGAAATTGCCATTGTTTCAGCACTCACACATTACATGGATCACTTAGGGGCACATGTAGAGCAGCACTCAGAGGCACAAGACACCCACCCACCCTCCAGTCTTGGGGCCAGTCATCAATTTCTGATCTAGCTTTCTATCGTCCTCACTATAATTTCTTGCTTATACTTAAATGCGCTATTTATGTTAAACCTCCAGTTGATGCACTTAATGTAATTGCAGACAGTCATTTGCCTCATTGCATCCATATATACTTGGCTATGCAGTGAACCTGTAAAAAGATCTCCATTTTTATGCTAATCCTGGAGGTAGTTAGACGGCGCTCTCTTTTGTAGGCAAATAAGCATTCATATTTACTGACCAACTTGATAGGGATTCGAAGAATAAATTGCATGTGGTAATGAACAGATTAGAGTTGGGTTGCAGCTTCAAGCTACCCCTTTTATAGGCTTATTAAAGAATCTATTTCCTTTTTTAGAGCATTTTAGAACAGTATGTTTCACCGATCTACTTGCTTTTAATTTGTAGTGCCCTCTAGAGGGTACGCGGTCTCAGTGAAATAATAAGACTAACGTATTAATGTCGCCTTTTTTGATTTTCGTGTTCACTATTGATCTCGGATGGTTTCTTCTACAGAGACTGTAATATCTACCTCTGAAGATCAGCGTCCATTTATTAGGCCGTTAATATGATGTTGATTTTGTTGGCCGCCTTGGACTGGTGCTTCCTTTAACAAGGAGTAGAGAGACAAGATTCCAGTTGCATATACACCGTGATTTTTGAGACAGCAAAAATGCCGAATGTAAAATTCAGCTTCCAAAACATTTCAATTTTATTGTAAAGGTTTCCAGTCCTTGATGGTCCATATGAAAGGTGCTCGATTATATAAAATTGTAATGCAGTAAAAGGGGGGGGGGAGAGGAACAAAAGGAGAGACAAAACCATAGACTGGCACTTTGAATGTGACAGTTAATTGAGGCTTTTATATGCATTTCGGCAATAGTACTTTTTAAAGGGCATCATCTGATTCTGATGGGAACAACTACACAATTCAGTTGGAGAATTGTTTGGTAAAAGACCACCAACCCTTAACGCCAAGAGCAAAATGGTTTTCAAGGCACACATTATTTTTTTCCAGGATCTCTACTGGAGGTATTGGGGGGGGGGGGTCTTTTTTTTCTTTTTCTTTTTTTAAGGAATAAAGGTGGATTTAGATTTCCCTGTGTGTTTTTTTTTCCCACTAGTGGCAATTTTGTTTGAAATGTAAGCATTGGTGCATTTTTATTCTCTGTGTTGGGTTTCTTGTGAGGGGGGGGCCCCGGCCGGGGGTGGGGGGGGGGGGGGGGGGCATGCTTTTTTTTTTTTTTTGTTAACTTTGTTGAAGGTGTGGAACTGGACTCCTCCCCCTTCCCCTGCATTTAGGAGCTCTCCTCCCCCCTTTAACAATTGGCATTGAATGAATCCAGGAGAGAGGGAAGATTCCCTGTCTTAACTCTCAGTACAGGCCATGTTATTCTGTTGTGATTCTACAGCAATGGCTTAAAAAACTTATACGTTCAGTGAATCTTCTCAGTCAACATGTCCACCATGGTTCCTCAGTTTATTGCAGAAGATTTTGGAGCAAGCTCTTTTGGGCCACAGAGCACAGCTTGGTTAAGGTGAGGCACCGGTCTGGTGTATTCCACGTTTGTTGCACCATGTGAACTTAACAGTGTCACTGAGATCACACAGCCCTCATGTGTGTTGCTTCATGTTGTAGAAGGTGGGTCATGATGTCTTGGCCACCTTTCAAGAAAGCTTCTCCACCTCTACTGAGCTCCCCATTGAATAACCTCTGATGAATAACCTCTGAAGCCTACTAAGGCTTCAGATTCTGGGGTAACATTCCTGGAGAAAACGCGTATTTGAATTGGGATTTGATAGGCATATATGCTGTTTTAAGGAAACATGCTTGCTTGAGGACTGGCTGTATTGGAAGTGAAAGATGCATTGGCTGCAGTTACCTAGCAGACTTTTGCCAGGTTTCTCTCTTTAAGACAAGGATAGGCGTGTATTTGTGTCAGAGAAGCACGCACACAAACTAACTGGAGAAAGTTTAAAACTGCTGTGAACATAACAAATGTCCAGATTATTATAAAATCCTATAAATAAATTATTACATACAGATTATGGAAGATGTTGGATTTTCCGGATAAAAATATAACTCCTAAAAGGGGGGAGGGGGTTCAGAGATCGAAGGCAGAAGGCACCACTTTCCATCATCTAGTCACTGTTCTGTAGAAAAGCGGTTGTAATTCCTTTAAGTGTGTGTACAGGACATCATATTAGGCTAACCCTTTTGCAGCTTGTGTGACTTTTGCCTTTTTAAAAAACACATTTCAGCCGAAGAAGCCATGTCATATACGAGAGGTCTAACTTTTAAAAAAAATCCTCATTGATTTTTGCATCAGTTTAAATATGTGTAAGTTTCAACTAATAGAGATGTATATTCTCCCCAGGGATGAGAAATGGCGGCTTTATGTGCTGATCTCTTGCAATCTGTCCTTCATTCTGATTGGCAGCACGCCCTCTTACAAAAAAGCATTCACTTTGTGCAATCTGTTACACCTGACTAATGGCCAGTTTTGGTAACAATGGAGTAGCTATTGACTGGAAGTGTGTTTGCTGTAACACGTTTTATACATTGCATGTATGTGAGCTTGCAATTTGTCTGATACACTCTTAATAGCTGCTTCATTCACTGCAGTTCAAAGTGTGCACACAAGGCAGTCAAATATACAAATATTATGAGTGAGGCAAGCAGAGATTTGAAAGCATGTATAGCATGCAGGTATACCCATCGGAAATACCCAATCCTACAGGAATCCAATCATTGGGAAATACCCAATCCTACAGGAAGTCAAGCCTGATTGCTCCCTGAAAGGACAAATCCTGAAGCTGAAGCTCAAATACTTTGGCCACCTCATGAGAAGAGAGGACTCTTTAGAAAAGACCTTCATGCTGGGAAAGATGGAAGGCAAAAGGAGAAGGGGGCGGCAGAGGATGAGATGGTTAGATAGTGTCACCGAAGCAATGAACATGAAATTGGGCGAACTCCGGAAGCTAGTGAAAGACAGAGAGGCCTGGCGTGCTGTGGTCCATGGGGTCGGAAGAGTTGAACATGACTTAGTGACTGAACAACAACAATAATACCCATTGGAGAGCCGGAATTGACTGTGGTTCCCTGTTAGGTGTGAGGGTGGCAAACCAGTGTGTATTGCTGCGTAATGCATGAAAATGCCTTAATTTCATTTGCAGAATGTGCCCATTTGTGCCCAACTTTTTTTGCAATATTTCCCCATCATGCTTTTCATCATTGCTCAAAATGTGAATGAGAAATACAAGTCTCCAAATATGTGGACTCACACTAGACAAAAAGTAGGAAACTACATTTAGTCCATTTTTGCCTTGTGTCCGCTGCAGGTCTGGTTTTTAGAGAACAGTATCTCCCTTTCACACTTTTCAATGCCCTGTGCTGCAAACACCAGTGCATATGTTGTAAAAGCTCTTGCCTTGGAAAGCGTGAATCTATCCGTGGCTTTGAACTCTGTGGGTGACCTCAATCCCAGAGTCTTGGCTCCCAATCCCAGGATCACTGTGAGAGAAGGCATGTTAATTATTGCAACACACTGTGTGACAAGGTTGGGGAAATATTTTCAGGAGCTATCAACTTGCGTGTAGATCTGGTCCTTAGCAGGGATAGAGAAGACTGAATTTGATGGTAGTGCTTTCAATACCATCTTATCTGCATTTCAGATAAACCTGACTTATATCCCTCCTAAAAGTCCTGGCTTCTCCAAAGAATCCCTAGAATTGTAGTTTGCTAAAGGAACTTCCTCTTACTGCAGACTACAAGTCCCAGTGTTCTCTTGGAACATGACTAGGATGAAATCTGTAGTGCAGATGTGTCCTAAAAACTACGAGAACAGATACTAGTGTATATACGGTATCTATCTTCCCGCATCTTCTTGTGAAAAGATACAGCTTGGAAAGGGAAAGTAGCCTCTGGACTCATGACTTCTTCTTTTCCCATCAAATTTGGAGTGCACCCAAAATCTGTTTCCTCTCTCCTGATCCAGGACCAACCTCAGATTTTTCTTTTTGCAACTATTTTCAGTTCCTCATAATTTATTTCTTCCCCAGGCAGCTGCATGGCAGCTCTGCTGTATCTGGCCATGTGGTATGAAATAAACTGATGTCTGGCAAGTATAGGTAATTCAGTTGCATTAACTAATGAGCTTCGTTGAATGCAATGAAAATACGAAAGTGCAGCTGTGTGGAGCTGGTAGCAATGCAGGTCAATCACCCTTTTCACTCTGGGTTTTTAACTAGGCATACCCCGCTGAGCGGCCAATGACTACAAAGTGCTGTTTCGTTTCCGATTTAATTTTGGCAGCATTTTGCTGAAGTGCCTCTATTCACACACAGCTAAATTATCTTTTGCCGTTTCAGACTTTAACTCCAGCTCCTATGATGCCGAATGTTGGAGTGTGTGTGTATCTTGGTAAACACTAAGATTATGCTCCCTTGAAGAGAAGCTGTTTTTAAAATACCCCTCTCTGCATAGAAATTGAATTAGTACATTATATGCAACTGTCATAATAAATATTCCAGCCAGGCAAATGGTTCCTAGGGAAAGGATTATCAGATTGAATGGAAAAGTTTTTTTTAAAGCCCCTTAAAGAATTCTGGAACTATAATATTCTTCTTCTTTTTCTCCCCCTTTCCCCGGCATTTAAAAATGTTCGTTTATTTTCACATTTCTATACATTTTTTAAATAGACCTTCCATTAAATGGACTTGTAACGCCAAATATTTCAGGCTTTAAGGGTGTGTCCAGAGGGAAGCTTCTTCCCTTTCCCCGCAAGGTTAATTTACTGCCCCTGTGACCCAGTGCTGTACTATGCTGGAAGTTGGATAGAGACAACACAGATACACATTTTTGAGGTCTGAGGGAGAAAGCATGAATGGCACCCTTTCCCCGCTTTTTGTTTTGGAGCATAATCTCCAGGGAGGTTCTCCTGTAAATGCCCCGTGGAATGAAGTGGGAACTTCACTTCATTTTGGTGACGCTTTTACAGAAGAACCTCTCACTAGTTGAGCCTGTTAAATCAGACCTGCCTGGGGCCAATTTTGCTGCAAAATTTGGCTTCTGGAACGACTTGACCAGGTATGAATTTGGGCTAGAGAGAAGAGCGTTGTGGTTCTGTTTTGGAAACACAAGCTATGGTGGCTCATGGATCTGTGCGTTAGGGAATGTGAGGAAGGGTTCTGTCCCAGTTACCAATGACAGGCTATGAGCACACTTTTCAGTTTGCCTAAAAAGCAAGGCTTATTGAGCAGAGTGGGACTTACCTCTAAGCAGACATGATCAGGATCATGTGATAATCTTAACAGCACAAGCTTTTGTGTTTACTCAAAAGTAAGTCTATTTCATTCAGTGAGGCTTATTTACAGGAAAGTGTGTACAGGCTGATTATCCCTTATCTGGACTGCTTGGGATGGGAAGATGTCCGGAGTTTGGATTTGTCTGGATTTTGGAATCATTGCATAAATATAACAAGAAATGCCTCCACTTGCTCTTTTCACTGTGACATATTTGGGTGTCTGCTGGCCTCTTTTGATATTTTTCAACAGTGTCTGTAAAGATGCACACAACAGCCGAGAACTTACAGCCTGTACATGGGAATGAGCACAAGACCTTCTTTCTACAGAAAGTTTATTAAAATCTTGGACAAAGAATAGTCTGGTTTGGTTTTCAGAATAGTCTGGATTTAGGATGTCTGGAATAAGGGATTTTCTACCTGTATAGGATTGCAACCTTAATTTATTTGCAGAGGTATGAATGGCCTGGTTTTCATGCTTTTTTAATAATACATTTAAAATACAATCTAGCAGGATTGTAATTGTTCTGGGCAACAGAACAGTTGCCAAACAAGGTCTGTGAATTGAGGTTATCTTTGGAGTACATAGATCAATCTTGCAGATCTTCCTTGCATGTTTCACGAGCAGTAGGGTGTCGGGTATGCATGTTTATGTCCTTGTGCATATACATTACAGCCACTTCTTCATGAAAGTTGGCCTGCATAAAAACAGGGTAGCTTTACTCTTTTTTTAAAAAACACCTTCTGCCTTATTACTAGGCTTTTAAGTGTGATCTGTAGCATCAATCCACATTTTTGCAGGGCTGTTGTATTTGTGCTTCTAGTTTGAGGAACTATAATCTCCTATGCAGAAAAGGATGCAAGGCCCCATTGCTTCTCTTTTGGTTCAGACTGTAGAGGAGGTGGTGGTGCTGAATATGAATTAGGGAAGGGAAGTTGAATCGGTAGTTAATCAAAGCACTGCTATAGTACCGGTAGTCAGGCCAAGTAAGCATTTAAATATGTCTTGTATTGTTAAGCTATTGCCTAGTGTCATAGTCTTGTGTCATCTTTACTCCATGCTACCAACTTTTTAAAAATTTGATTAATAAATGTTGCCGTCTAGGCATGCTTTAAATTTTAAGGGACATTGTAGGTGCCAATGCTGGTTTAAGAGGTATTTCCCTTCCGTGTAAGAAAGAAGAAGGAATTCCTCCTCTCTGATATAACCTGCTTTAACATGGGCATGCATCCTCTGAAAACTTTGGGCCCAATCCTATCTGACGTTCTGATGCCAATGCAGCCATGTCAATGGGGCGTGCCCCCCATCCTTTGGTGGGGAGGCAGTCATGGAATCCTCCTCAAGGTGAGAGAGTGTTTGTTCCCTTACCTCAGGGCTGCAGTGTGGCTGTATCAGTGCTGGAATTTTGGATAGGATTGGGTTCAAAGTGTATTTTTTCCTTAAAACTGTTTGCTTTTTCGCATATGAAAATATGCAGATTTAATCATCTGCAGCTCACCTGCAATTTATTTAATCTCCTGTCAGCCCTACTGAAAATGTTTGTTTTTCAACTTCCAGTAAAATAAGGCATGTATGTCGAAACAAGAACTTTCTCATGAATGCCAAGTTAAAGATAAGAGCAGGATGTATTTTCACGAGCTTGGACCCGAAGAAACATGCAGCAATTTTGTGTACTCATCTTGCGTGGCTAGTTACTTATGAATGAGAAAGCATGCACATGTTCAAATTTTAGCCATTATCATGTGATCAAAGACCACTTAGTCTTTTTGTCACCCTCCTGCTTTGTATGAGCAACTCATCCGACTCTTGAAATAGCCAGCTGAGAAAGACTTTAACATAGTTGGAGTCAAAGAACAGTGGTCAAAAGAGGTTTGATCACTTTTGGCGTGGTGGGGGGTTGGTTGGTTTGGCTGTTCAAAGGAGGAAAATGCCACCTGGCACAGCTTACTTTCTACTAAGTCTAAAGTAGACTTTTCAACTTGGAAACTGTTAACAGTGGAACTTTTGACCTAAAAGCATTGGTTTGGTAGTTTTGCTCCAGGGTTGAGAGAGTGGCTAGCCAGAATTTGCAATATTTTCATGTGATACTTGGGCAATTGCTGCTGTCAAGTTTCTTAAATTGCAATTTGATTGGTCATTTGGTTTTCTGGCATTCTCTTGGCACCACCAAGTAATGAGAGCACCGCAGAAACAGAGGGGTTTGTTGCTTCCAGAAAAGCCACTTTATATGCTTTAAGGAGTTCCATTGTTATGTCTTTCAAAGGAGTTGGACTCCACAATAGAGACACCTGCCCTTGTAGCAAAAGTCTTCTGTTCTGAAGGACATCCTTGGGATTAGGTGCAGGCAGGCAGTTTAGATGTTGGGCTTTCACACTCCTTAGGCTGCACATTTCTTAACACCTAGCAACAGCATTCAAAAAAAAAGTAGGTGTTGAGCATAATAAAACAGTAGTGGGGCAAAAAGTCACTGCGGATGCATTTGCTGCAGAGCAGATTCAGATACCGAAGTAGACAGGACCGTTACAATAGCACAAACCTTTTCTTCAAATGGGAATTGTGGAGAGAGCTTTTATATTTGGAACAGGGGAGACCCTCTTGCTTCAAGAGCATTAGATAAAAATTAAAGCAAGTGATACCATATAATCTCAACCATCTTTTAGTGTTTAACCAGTGAGGTAAACCCATTGATTGCTGAGGATCTCAACTGAACTGAAGAGGTGCGACACAACAAAAGTGCTTAGAGTTGAATTCTTGGCTGGATCAGGGAGCAAGAATTCCTATAATGTTCTTGCTTTCACAGATTGGACGCTTGCCACTTAAGGAGAGAAAAGACTATGCAACCTTTGGCTTCTGTTGAAGAAATGCGTATTTCTTCAACGGAATGACAAAATTGCATGTTTTAAAAAAGTCTTACCGCTGCAAGTCAACTCCTAGGCACAGAAATGAATTTTTATAAACAAGCCTCCATACTCAAAATGCAAAGAAGTGTGGAGCTTGGTGTTTCATTCCTCCCTGTCCTAACACACTTCCATGCAGAGTCATTCAGTGCTTTGGGTACATGTTTCCTAGATCGGTGAGTTTTGAAAGCTGGGACCTACCTCAAACCCCAGCCTGAAACATGGCATCCAGCCACCAGAGCCTCCATCACCCCACCTGCCTCTCTTATGTTGGTGGCATATATGCATGCTGTGGCCCTCGCAGCAACAGCCACTCATGCTGCACCTGCTATGAGTTCCAGCTGCCTCGTGGGAGGAGGAGTGTGCTGAAGTCAGCTGCATCTCTGGTGGGAGCAGGGAAGCCTCTTATCAGCCAGCAGAAGACAGACGGATGGTTAAGAAAGAAGGCTAAACCCAGAACGAAAGATCTGTATGAGTGTTGTTCTTGAAAGATAGAACATTTCTGTAAATTGTAAAAACCTTCGGGTTTGTGAATAAAAATCTGCCTATGTAAACCGCCTTGAGTTACAGTCATTAGAGAAATCTAGTGATCTTAAGAAAGGCGGTATATAAATACATGTATGATGATGATGATGATGATGATGTAGGCAGGTGTGCTGGACAACCAGTCAGGGAGCCATGACAGGGGGTAGGCAGGTGAGCTTTTCCTCTCTTTTTACCCAAGCTGGCCAATTGGTGTGTCTTCTGCTTCCCTTCCAGGCTGATTGGAAGGGGGTGTGTGGCATGACAACATTCAACATTGTATATTTAATTTTGTATACTTAAGGAGGGAGGGAGGGAAGGTAGATGGAGAGTAGAGGAAGTGCCAATAGAAAGCAGGTGGATAAACTTGCAAGTCAGTACTACTAACGGTAACACAAGTGAACCTAGTTGGGATCAAACTGTCAAAATAAAGATTGCTCTCTGATGGGACTGCTATTTGTTTTAATAAAAATGGTGCTGAGGGCACACGTACTCACTGCAGGACATTCTCCCCATACAATCCTGTGAAGTGACCTGTTTGCTATATAGGGAAGCACTTACAACTGAGACTGCAATTGATTAGCCAGCAAATGACTGACTCTCCCTCCCTCCCTCCCTCCCTCTCTGAGGAGAACCTGCAGTTTAAAGACAGTTACTTTATATTAAACATCTGTACATGACCATCCAAAGCAGCAACATGAAAATGTTGACAGTCAAATATTAAAACAATGAATAACAAAGTTTTAAAATAAAAATACTCAGTTATAACGAACAAAAGCTAAACTATAGCAAAGCTGTAGTGAAGGGGGGAAAAAGACGTTGGCAGTCCAAGCCTTTTCAAAATAGGTGTTTCACAGTGAAATACTGTCAACTCAAGAGGCATGAAGTGTTCCAAACAGAGCCAGGGAGACCACATTGCACAGTTACAACACATCAGACAAGCACCTTGCTATTGTTTCAGGGTGGTTGCTGCTGGAAAAACTGCTTTTAGCTTGGCTGGGCCCTAAGGTGGTGGTTCCCAAACTGTGAGTCGTGGCTCTCCAGGGAACCTCAGAAACCAGCCAGGGGAGCTACAGAATCCCCACAAAAAACCTGCCACCCTATGCACTGTATAGGATTGTAGCCCTAATGGGAAGCCATGACCCATGGCCAGTAGGTCAAAGGGGAACCACCAGTCGAAAATGTTTGAGAACCACTTCCCTTTGGGAGCATTAGTACCGGGTAACCCAATTAGTCTGGGCTACACTTATTCCACAGGGACGTGGTGGGGCTGCGGGTTAAAGTGCAGAGCTGTTGAGCTTGTTGACTGGAAGGTTGGCAGTTCGAGACCACATGACGGAGTGAGCTCCCATTGCTTGTCCCAGCTCCTGCCAACCTAGCAGTTCAAAAGCACATAAAAATGGCAGTAGATAAATAGGTACCACTTCGGTGGGAAGGTAAGTTCGGGAAGGCGGAGTTCCATGCGCTTCGGTGTACAGTCACGCCGGCCACATGACCACGGGAACAAGGGCCAGCTCTCTGGCTTAGAGACGGAGATGAGCACCACACCCTAGGGTCGGCTACAACTAGACCGTTCGGTCACGGGGAAACCTTTACGCTTATTCCAGTGCTGTCCCTCACCATCTGCCCCCAGGGAGGTGCAGCTCGGAATCCTCCCTAGAGTGGCGTCTGGATTTGATGTTGTAAAGCAGAGGGTCACACACCTGGCCAGATGTTTGGCATAGTCCATGCTTGGACCAAATCATATTTGAATTACTGTCATTGCTTCAACCTAACCAATGACACTTTTACTTTGTTATGGGCTGTTGGGTTAACATTCATTTGGTTACGGAAGTTGCTGGCTTATAGCCCAGAGGGGACTGGCTGGTGTCTCATCAATGGGAGCGGCGTGTTTGAAGGCGGGAAGAGAGCAAAGGCTGACAGCACCATTGAGCGTGGTCTCTCTCTCTCTCTCTCTCTCTCTCTCTCTCTCTCTCTCTCTCTCT
>JAJKFI010000051.1:1012791-1031846 GCA_029204185.1 Lerista edwardsae
TCTCTCTCTCTCTCTCTCTCTCTCTCTCTCTCTCTCTCTCTCTCTCTCTGAGGATGAGATGTGGGGCACCAAATATGGTAGAAATGCCTGCTGTTTGTCCTCCCTTTTGTTGTATATTTGTTAATAAGACTACTGCAAAAGGCACACTAAGACTCCAGAGCTCTCCTCCAAAGGGAGCCGAGCCTGTCATGCTGTCCCTGCAGCATCTTGCCACTTGAGGAAGCAAGGCATATGGAATACACTTTTCACCACCGTTTTCTTTAGTAGAACAAAACTCCAGTAGCAGGATCATAGCAGGATCAAACTTCTAAGGCTTATGGTGGTGGGGGGAGGGAGGTGACTGTGTTCAGACAAGAGGTCATAATTCTTGTTTGAAACATCCGACAATAATACCGTGGCCTAAATTTTGAAAGTCTCTGTCATTTTATAAGCTTTAATTTTAGAGCATCTTAGCAGCCTGAAACCAAGGTGTTTTCCAACTGGAGAGGGAGTGAAAGTGTCTAAGGGTGCAATCCTAACCAGGAGTTAGGCCAGCAAAATTTGGCCAGCACAAGGGACACTGTAAGGCATATTTGGACCACTCTCAGAGTCAGGGAGGATTTGCGCACGTCTGTGTGCTGGCCTCCCTGGCTCCAAAAGTGGTCCAAACATACTTTACGGTGTCCATTGTGCCAGCCAAACTTTGCTGGCCTAACTGTGCCAGCTTAATGCACCCTAAATGTCTCCTGCCTTCAGTACCATGCCCAGCTCAGCACCAGCAATCTGATTAGTGCAATCTGATATACAGAACCTTCTCATGCCAGCCACATGGCAGCCTCTGGATGATTGTGCAGAAACTGGCTTTTAGCAGACATGCTCTCAACTTCCCATCCCATCATACCTACCTCTGGTCTCCCTTGTCTATTTAGCCCAGTACTGGACTGCTAAGAGCCAAGCACTCTCCCAGTTCTGGCCATTGAGGTGTATTCTAAGGTGGTTGGGGTGCTTAAAAATAGCCCTCTTCTGACCTAAGCACCTCAGCATCTTCTGTCAGGATATGGGGCTGTCTACGCAGAAGCTAGCTTTTTGCCTTCTTCGACTTGGAAGTTGAAGTCAGCCCCAGGCCTAGTGTTTTTGAGGGCATAATCCTAACCTAGTGTTAGTCTGGCATAGTTAGGCCAGCAAAGTTTGGCTGTCATAAGGGACACCGTAAAGACCACTCTTGGAGTCAGAGAGGCCAGCACACAGGCATGCACCATCCTCCCTGACTCCAAGAGTGGTCCAAACACGCTTTACAGTGGCCCTTGTGAATTTTTCCCCACCCTCAGGTGGGATGCTCCTTTAGCCTTGGTCATGAGTGTCCATGACCCTTGGTCATGAGCCTCTCCAAGGATCAGAATCCATCCAGTTTAAGCACATCAGAATTGCTTTGTTGAACTGAACTCAAGGTCCATCAAGTCCAGTGACTGGTCTTCACCAATGGCGAACCAATTGCCCCTGGACAGTCACAGACCCAAGCAAGGCAGGAAGGTGATGGGTCTTTCCCCTTCGTGTACCACCTTCTGGTATTCAGACGTATACTAAATATTCTGAATATGGAGATTCCATTTCGTGATCATGTCTAATAGGGCTATAAATGGCAATTGTAAAGGACCGATGGATAGAACCAAGTTCCCTTGTGCACTGCCACTGCCCTAGCCACTTTCGTACCTTCTTTAAAATAAAGTGCAGGAGAATGGATATGATGTCAAAGATACTGTGAGTTCAAGAAGGGCAAAGAGAAAGCTAAGTGGACTGTTAGGCGAAGGGTGGGGCAAAGAATGGAGATTCAGGTTGGGGACTAGGGTGACCTGTCCCTTCATATCCTACTGCCTGCTATGTTTTGAGGTGACCTTTCCTATGAGACTTGCCAAACACATATGGGAGCAATTTGAAAAGTGACTGATTAATGCATGTGATCGGAAAGGTGCAAAATAGCCATGACCTACATAATAGGGTGAAGCGAAGGCTGCATTTCTGCACCAGTTCTGTGTGAATGAAGCAGCAGCACAGAATGCACGACTAGGTCAAAAATTCAGCTTCCCAAGAACCTGCATGCAAAGCAGCCTATGGTTTATGTTCTCACCCCAGGTCTTAGTGGACCTTTCTCTTTCCTTGAAGTGCCTTGGATGTTTTACCATGCCCATAGCCTCTCAAGGCACCACGACGTTGCCTTTAATGTTGGCACACTCCTTGCTGTCAAGAGAGCAGTCACAAGTTGACATGAAGGAAAGCCTTCATGTGACTGTCAGAGTTGCTCTTTTGTCTAGTTTCATATCCTGAGTTCTAAACCCCAGTTAAACCGGCCTCCGGGTTCAAGTTAATGCATGGAACTGTGATTTAACTGAAGAGGATTGCTTGCAGCTGGGTGCACACAGGGAGGATGTGGGCTCATAACTGCTTAGGCTTGCCTTCCACCTGAGTCATCCCAACTGGGCCATAGCTTGTGAATGAGTGAGGAAAGAGAAACGCGTCCACAGACTTGCTCATTTCCTCTTCTCATCATGTGGCTGGCTAAATGCAAAGCTTCCTGGTTTGTCAAACCACAGTTTCCTGTGACATTTGAACTGAGAACCTGTTCAAAGCATTCTAGAAACCAAGATACTGCACAACGGTTTGATGTTTCTGGATATCCTGGTTTGTAGGGAGTGCTTAAAACAGTGTTGCAGCTCAGACATCCCAGGAAAACGCGACTTAACAAAGCAGAAAGCTTTGCAGTTAGCCTGGCACGTGAGGAGCAGAGCTGAGGATGAACTTTGTGGGCTTGTTTCTTCTTCCTCGCTGGGGTGGGGAGATTCTGGCCTGGAGGGAAGGAGAAGAAGGAGATTCATCATTCCTTTAGTCATTCACCAGTCCAACCAGTCCTGATTTGTTGAATTGGTTGAACCAAGCCGCAATCCCTTTACTTTTTTTCCTGTGCCTATTTAGCTATCAGTCTTTTCCTTCCTTGCCCACCTATATTTTCCCAGCAGAAGGTATAGAAACAAATGTCTTAGAATTACTTGGTATGTTGATCAGGGAAATGGTATAGGGGATTTTTTTTCCACCCTCCTCCACATTTTAAACCTACCCTAATCCACCTTGCTTGAGTTTCCTACAGTCTCGCATAATAGTCAATCAAGCTCTTGTTTTGTGAAAAATGTGACAATGCATTGTTGGCACTTTACAAAGCTCCAGCCTTCGGCAATCATTAATGAGGCAAGGCTTCCCCCACCCCGTCCAGAATGCAATGAGATTTTTTAGACAGATGAATGCTATGCGAACCCTGTGTACCAAAGGCAATGTTTACTGCATGTAATACATATCATTGTTTGTCTCCTGTAGTGAAAAATACTTGTGTCATGCTGTTAAAATGTACTCCTGACAGAACAGCGCTTGCTGTGAGAGGGTCTATTGCTTTAAAAAAAATGATATACTGACGGAAAATACAATTTAAGAAAATTTAACGCCAAGGGTAGTCAACCATGCCGGCTACTATTAAGGGGCCAAAAACTCAAGGCCAGGTTTTTATTGAAAAGGAAAGCGTGCAATTGCATCGCTGCTTGCCGGGAAAAAAAACTTTGAAAATAAAAAAGAACTTGGAGGCGCCAACTTTCACCCGTAGGAAATTAGTGAAAACTGCAGCTGAGTGAGGATTTATGGCAGGAATCTTTCACTGAAATGGCCAGATCTTCTTTTCTAAATGGCTGTGGTTCAGGGGATTATATTGCTCTTAATTCCTAAGCAGAGGCTCTTGAATGCCAGGCACGCACACATGCATGTGCCTCAATTCAGATGGATCAGTGGGTGGAACTGAGGAGCACCTACGGACAGGGCCATATTAACCCATGGACAGGTCTCTAGGCTTTCAGGTATTTGGGGGCCCCTGTGAAACTTTTCAGGAAAAGGAGGACATGCCCCTAGCCCTTGTTACGGATCTGCTGTGAGCGACAGGGTCTGGCTCAGGCTTTGTGCCCCAGCATCGGGGCAGGTTAAGGTGCGTGAAACAGTGCACAATTGACGGAGCCTACTCCTTGCTGGACCCCTAGGCTTCAGCCTAGTCAGCCTAATGGATAATACGGCCCTGCCTATGGAGTCACATTAGAACCCACGCTCTGCCCTGGCCCCCACATTTCATTTAAAGGGTATCGGGCCTGGAAAAGGTCCCTGCCTGAGGCCTTGGAGAGCCCCTGCCAGGGGAGACAATACTATCGTAGATGGACTACAATGACGGATTCCCAATGTGATTTCTTTTGGACCAGTCCTGTTTGGGCCTTATACTGCTGGAGCATAAGGCCCATAAAGTTCAGTTGGTGTGAGGTCCTTTAAGGCTCTCACAAAACAGCATGCCAGTTAATGCAGTGGCACGTGGCCAGCTCTGCATATCAGTGGCTGGAGGACGCCTGCTGGCACCAGTAAGTTAGCATAGGGGGCAGGAGTAAAATGGGGAGGGTTGCTTTTTTATTGGGATAACATGACAAAATGGATTCAGAATGACATTGGGCTAACGTGTCAAAATGTTTTCAAGGCATAATTAAGCGTAGCTTTCCAGTGCAAATACAAATAAATAATAGATACTTTTTTCTGGGTCTCTTGTTAATAACTAAGGAATTCCAAGCAAGTGGTATCTATAGTTAGGTGTCGGCACTCCAAAATGGTAACCCAGTTGGGAAAGCACAACATTTCCCCATCCCTAGTTCCGTTTGCCTCTCCTGTGTTTTCAACAGTTCCATGAAAAATATTTCTGTGAAGTCTTGCCCCCTTTAATCTTTCTATGTTCTCAAAAGCAAGTTTATCTTTCACATTTGCATCTTGTCTTCCTTTGGAAATTTAGGATATCCCACATGTGGTTGTCTTTAGTTTTCTGTTTAAGGCCATTGATCACGCAGGAGCAGATGCTGAAAATAGGGATGGCCCCTATTTAAAGCTATGGGGCTGTTCCATCGGTCTTGCAACAACCCTGTCAGGTTGGTCGAGGCTGAGCAGTGGTGGCTTGTTCAGAGGCAGGAATAAGCTTAATCTCGGTGCATCAATTTGAAAGTGTCTCCATGGCCCAAGTCTGATATCCTTGTCTCCCACACCAAGCTACCTCTCTGTTTTGGTACAGCTTAAATCAGCAGTGCTTGCTTCCAAGTAAATATGTGTAGGACTTTGACATTGGCACAAACTAAGTTTTCATTTGAAAGGGTGATGTTAGGAAGCCTAATGGTTAATTTGTAAGGATTTGACTATTGTATTTGGGATGAAGTTACATTGCAGCAGGCCAGACACAGCAGGTAATCCATTGAGGAGTTTGAGATACTGACCAGGAAGCAATGACTGCCGCATCCAATGTCTCCTTGGTAACATATGTTAAAATAAGAGTGTGAAATGATGTCATTGAATATGATGACATCATTTCTTTCTTTTTCTGGACTTTGCAGGGACAGGACATCTGGGTGATAGCCAGGCATCCTTTGTCATGTATCATTTAGTCTACGCGGTTAGACAATTGTAGGAAGGTTTTTCAAGGGCAGAGGTGCTAGCTCTACACGAACACAGATGGGACTGGAAAGAGAGATCCCGGAATGCAGGAGCCAGAAATACTGCAAGCGTGCCTTTTGCAGTGAGCTTCCCTTGCTCCTTTTAATTACACTTTGTACTTCCTCCCAGGCTACCTAGTATAAAGCCCTGTGACAGTTTTATTCGTTTAGGGATGGTGCTGCTGGTCTTTTTCTTTTTGGCGTCCCAGTGAAATTACTGCAGTTGGTGGAGTCATTTGTGTTTCACACTTGAGAGCAATGGGTAGGATGAATGGGGTGAGACATGGGGAGTTATGTTGTTTTCTTTCCTACGTATCCACCCTCTCTTGCCACTCTTATCACACACAAAAACTCGGCATGTTCTGGTCTGTACAGTACAGCCCCAAATTGAAAGACACAGGTCCTCTTCAGCCGTAGAAATCTTGGGTTTTTACCCAAGGATTTCCTGGGTGCCTAAGGTAATTCATGTAAACATCTAAACAAGCCAAGTGTTTAGAGGGCAAGTGTCTGTGTACCCTGATGAAGTGCAAGTGTGCTTGTCCAAGAAGTCAGGACTGGTGAACTTGTCATATGGGATATGTCCTGACTGGAGCTCTCATTAGCTCAGACAATTAGACACGTTAGTGTCTCGTCAGTGCTGGTGAGACACAGTTGTGCATTCCCTGAGCCTTGAGAATTCCAGGAGCAACACTGACAGTCTCCTCTGGCTATGAGATGCTATTGTTTAAAAAATGTACGTACTACTCTTTGGCAACAAATTTACCAGAGCAGTTTAAAAGGGAAGAAAAGCCTCCCGCCGAACTCACCAGGCTAGCTTCTTTCCCTCCTTGAGCCGGATGACTGGCACTTCGGGCGCTTTCCGTTGTGCTTTCCACAGCTAGTTGCCTTCTTCCTGCATTCCCTGGTCCTGCAAGGCATTCTGGGGTGTTAAAGGGATGCCACAAGGCACTCTTGGGTATGACCTTGGAGGAAAAATAGCTGGAGAAGCCCTGGAAGCCCATTCTTGAAGCCCTGTACTGACCAATATGGCTGACTCAACTCAGCGCCGCGAAAGGGGCTCTCTAGCTCGCACGGCGCGTGTGTAAAAGTTAATTTCAACGTCTTTAAGCATGCCTGCGTGTTCTGCATACGGGTGTGCGAATCGCTTAACGAAAAATGGGATTTAATTTCCACAGGTACTTAAAATCATAGTGATTGATACTGAAAAATACTACCTCATAAAGTATGCAGCCTTTCACAAACTGAAGTAGATATGAGGGGAAAAAATAAAAATACTACCTCATAAAAAATACACTTAATAGCCTAGAAGTGAAAAAGAATTCCTCTCATATTGACAACTGCTTGTGTTATACACTGAGAGATTTTAATGTAATTTTCCTACATATTTATCTGATTTTTGCCCACCCTCCCCTTTTTTTCTTTCCTTCCCGCTCACACTTTATTTTTGGTTGTGTAGATTTCAAAAAACAAGTCTGTCAAAGCAGTGCAATCCGAGTTTACATAGGCAGCAAGGGGCATTTCGTCCGGTATGTTCAGTAATATAATTACGCGGAATTAAACCTTGGAATTGCATATTAACTCATAATATGGTTACCACTGATGTTTCTCCACGATCACACGTCGTTATTTTCGTAAGTTTTTATTTCAGGAGTAAACGATTCAGCTCTAAACAGTACAAGAAAACCCATTGGAAATGCTTGGAATGAGCAATGTTTTGTACTTACAAACATGGCCGCTAAGCCCGCCCTCGGCTTCAATTCTTCTCTATGAAATGTTAAGGGAGGGCCACCGGTTGGGTATGACCCAGCAGCCATTAATGGTTGTCAGGGCAACAACCAATGCGCCTAACAGGGTTTGCAGAGTGGATCCGTGTTGTTAAGCGGTTCCTGTCAGTACTGCTCGAGTCAGAATTCTCTTAAGGTACTGTGTCCACCACATTTTAAGAAGGATGTTGCTAAGCTGGAGCAGGTTCCGAGGAGAGCAGCTAAAATGTTGAGGGGTCTGGTAACCAAGTCCTGTGAGGAACGGTAGAAAAAGGCTTGCAGTGTTTAGTCTGCAGAAGAGAACTAAGGGGATATAGGACAGCCACCTTCAAATATGGAGAAGGGAAGGGTATGTTTATGGAATTCCTGAAGGCAGGGCTAGAACCAGTGGGTTGAAACTACAGTAAATTTATGCTCAATGTGAGGAAGGATTTCCTAATGGTAAGTTGTCCGGCATTGGAATACTCTATCTTGCACTATGGTTGGAGGCTTTTAAATGACGTCTGAAGGGTCACCTGCAGGGATGCTATAGTCGCTGCACTGAGCAAGGGGTTGAACTAGATGACCTTGAAGGTCTCCTGCAACTTGAACATGCTCTTATTCTGCTGGCTCTGTGTTAGACAGTCTCTGCTATTGCGTAGCTTTTTGGGGACGGCAATTGAGTCACTGGGCTTTAACTGCTCTTATGAGTTTTATTGTGTTTTCCTTTTGTGCTAGCCACGTTGTTCTAAATGAATATATACTCCGTAGTCTAAACCAGTCAGCATAACAGTTGGATTTGAACTCAAATGAGACGCACCCTAGCGAAATTTCACTTCTCCTATTGGCGCTTCTTTGACTTCCCTTGAATTCTCCTATGTTTTTTTCTGTAGAAAGAACACTAAAATTCACATAACTGACAAGTCTACACTCAGATACGTTGTATTTCCATCTCTTGGCTGGGAAATGCCAGCTCATCTCTCTCTTTCGTTACTAGACAAAATGGACCCAACACAACCACCACCACCACTTTTCAGTTAACCATCTGTTACTTAAGTACTGAAAGAAGAATTTTACAGCAGAAGCCTTTAGTAGAAAGAGTTCTTCACATAACAGTGCTTCTTAGCTTAGATGAGATTACGGATGGCTTTTCCTCTACAAGGATCGAATTCATGTTCCAGAGACAAGGATATGTTCCATTTACCCATGTCAACATCCAGAATGACTTTTCCCCAACTCCCTGCAGGTGAGAAGCCTGCATCCCTTTGACAGTTATAGAGCCACTTGTGCCTTCATAACCTTGGAACTAGGTGGGTGTAAAGCAAGGGCTTGTTTGGCTTGTGCCCTTGACCGCCTCCTAGATCCCATTGGTGTAAGAATGGGCAATCTGTCTCTTGACAGAGTACTGAAGAGGCTTCCACTTCTGCATCCCATCACTAAGCTATATGTACAGGTAAATATGTGATTGCCTGCAAAAACAGCAGCCAGTTCGTCTGTGGCCCAATCCTATCCATGTAAAACAAAGGCTGCCCTTGCCTGGCCTGCTGTGACAGTGAGTGGTTCATCACTTATGGTGTGAAAGCTAGTAAACCCCATAGCAGTGGACAGCAGACCATCTGCTGGTAGTGGCAGCAGTGGCAAATTGGAGCATGGATTGAGCTGCCGTGACAGATCTCGGCGACAGCAGCTTATACTACATAAGAGCAGAATTTTTAAACCTCTGCATCTTGTCTTCCTCCTGAAATGCTGTTGGTGAGGGTGTTGTTTTGCTGCCCAGTTTAGACAGTGT
Source organism: Lerista edwardsae (assembly GCA_029204185.1). Taxonomy (NCBI): domain Eukaryota; kingdom Metazoa; phylum Chordata; class Lepidosauria; order Squamata; family Scincidae; genus Lerista; species Lerista edwardsae. The sequence goes on from JAJKFI010000051.1 coordinate 1,021,842, forward strand.
CACCTGAAAATCTTTTAAAGATAATGTAACAGTTTATCTCTTCTGGCCAAGCGTGGAAGGCTGATGTGCATTGTTTTGAACATGAGTATAAATATCGGCCGCCATTTAGGTATGTGCACCATACAGAACTAATGGGGTACGCATGAATCTTGTCCTTTTGGTATCCACGTTTGTGTTTAAAACATATTAATCATCCCTCAGAGGCCAGGGTGGTGCATTGTTTGAAGAGCGCATTTCTCGACACTACATATGCAGCTTAAAATATTTGCAGGGCAGTGTTGCAGCACTTCGTTAAAAGTGGGGATTATGAATGCAAAATGTTCCTGCCATGCTTTCATCCCACTTAATGGGTCTGCTGCAAGAGCTCCTTGGCTCCAGAAGCTCATACTACAATGCACCCATTTACTCTTGTAGGTGCTGCAGTTTCTGTTTGTCCTTGCGACCCTATCAAAAGGGTGCTGTATCATATCCTTCTGACAGACTGCATTAAAGCAGCAGAGCCTGCATTTGGATGCGCTAAACGCCAGCCACCCAGGCTTTCTCCTGGCGCATTAGCCATGTAATCCAAGCAGCGGCTTTGACCTGCTGCTGGTGCACGTCAAGGGAAATGTGATGCTGTGATCGTGTTGCACTTCCCCTGCCCTGTGTAAGGAGCAGGTCAGGATCACGGGTTGGATTATATTGCTGACACACTTGAAGACGGCCTGTGTGAACAGCTCATCTGTGTTTTGTCATGTTAGGTGGTAACCTGCATTACTGAGGACCGCTGGTAGCCGTTGGAAAAGCAGCCAACAAGATTTATTTATGTTAACAACTTGCTGGTATTTGCCGTTTTCCCCACTCTGTCGTTATGCTCCGAAAGCAATTCATAACAAATACCTTCAGATGCCTCCATTTCCCTCTCCCAGCAGTGAAAGACTTGACTGCAAGCTGCTGAATAATTTTGTGACTCTTTTTTTGTGTGCCAATCCTCAGAATAAGTTTATTGACTTCAAGGTTTATGGGACATGCTTAAGATTCTCCAGTAGGTGCTTAGTCAGTTGTCTGATTCAAAAGAAATTTCACAATACAAGGAAGTTCCATAATATTAGCATTAAACTGTGATATTTTTTTTTCCTTGTCTTTCGTTGGTGGCCTTTTAAAACCTCCAAGTTCTTTTCCAGGCTTGATGTATGGGGCTGATTTATTCCTAGGGATGGATTGCCATATTTAGGGGAGTGAAAATTTCTTTCCCAAATCAAACTGGCTAGTGACCCTGAAGGCATGTGTGTATGTGTTTAGTGTACCACATGTCTTGATGCACTCATTTTAGGTAATGTTTGATTCGGGGTCTTGGCACCTTGCAACATGCAGGTATGTGTTATTCTATGGTATACAGTACCGTATGGATTGCATGATTTCATCTGTGGGGATGGATTTATATCTGGTTCCACTTTTTTATAGTGCGATGGGATGAGCAGAAAAAGCGGGCAGTACCCAAACAACAGCAGAAAAGAGGAAGAACTTCCAAACAAGATTCAGAAAAAGCACACATATTCTAGTGAAAGCCCAACATATGTTTAGGCTTAGTTGGGGTATTTCCTGTAGCCTTGAACCCTCTGGACCAGTGGTTCAGACCAGTGAACTGTGGGTTGGGACCCACCAATGGTTCACAAGCCAATTTCAGATGGTCACGAAGCACCCAGAGCAGACATATGGTAAATATGGGAAGAAGGGATCCTGGAAAGGGAGAGGGCTGTGTAGTTGTTTTGCTTGTATTAAGGTTGTAAATAGGCTTTTTTTTTCTTTCTGATTAACTTTGGTGCTGGAAAATGGCTGAGAAATAACCCAACTTTTGGCTGCATCATCAGGAAAGCAGTAGGCTCTAGAGTCACAATGACGGCACTTCCAGCCATGACATCACTTCCAGTGGGTCCCGCTCAGATTGTCATTCTAAAAAGTGGGTCCCAGTGCTGAAAAGTTTGAGAACTACTGCTCTGGACTGTGCTATCTCAGCCTGTGGTCTCGTCTCTTTTGTTGTGGGGCTAAAATGCCCAGTTTTGATTCTGTGATGATGATAATAATAATAATTACTCTAATGACTGTAACTCAAGGTGGTTTACATGGGCAGACTTTATTCATAAACCCAAAGGTTTTTACAATTTTACAGAAACGTTCTATCTTACAAGAACAACAACACAAACAGATGGATCTTTCTGGATTTAGTCTTCTTTCCAGCCGCACGTTTGTTTTCTGCTGGCTGATAAGCGGCTTCTCTACTCCCACCAGAGAAGCAGCTGACCCAGCACACTCCCCCTCTCACGAGGCAGCCGGAGACAGCTCAGCATTTTTTTTACAAGGTCTGCTGCTCACAGAGACTTCTGGTAGTCCCGAACTGGCGACCTTTAGATGTTCAGTTCTTTATCTTCAGGCAAATTAACCCTCTCGACTAAATCTTCTGCCCTTACAAATACACTGAGAACCCATCACAAATGTCTGATTCATTAACCATAGCCTTGGTTTATGAGATGAGTAGTTTTTGGAAGGGGGTGATCTAGAGTGGAGGAAGGGAAGGTCCTTCCCAACCGTCTTTTCCCTTGCTCCAAATCGCTCTCAGCCGTTTTTGCCCTGCAAATGTGCATCAAGATTCCTGTGGGGAGAGCAACTGCAGGGAGTTTTGGAGTGGGGAAATGGCAGACATTTTAAAGGATTAAACACCCCCTCTTGTTTCACTTTTGCACTCTATTGTTCTTTTCCAAAGCTGCCTTACCATGATCATTGGGCATTTCATAAAAGCTCAGATCTAGAAACTGTTCATCTTTAATATAAAGACATCAGTGGAAGTTGGTTCTCATTCTGAGTGGTGATTGTGTTTTTATCTGCTCCAGAGGTGCACCATTGTTTTCCCAGTGTGAGCACACACTGTGACTGGCAGGTTTGTATCTCTGAACAGGAATCGAGTGGAGCTGTCTGGCAGGTTTCCGGAGGGTTTGGAGGCATCCACCATTCACACTTGGGCTTGGGAGATACCATCACATAAATGGTATGGCTGTGGCAAACATAATGGTTGCATGCAGTGACAGACTTTATTTTCCTGGGCTCCAAGATCACCGCAGACGGTGACTGCAGCCATGAAATTAAAAGACGTTTACTTCTTGGGAGGAAAGCTATGGCGAACCTAGACAACTTAATCAAAAGCCGAGACATCACCCTGCCAACAAAGGTTCGCCTAGTCAAAGCGATGGTTTTCCCAGTAGCAATGTATGGCTGTGAGAGCTGGACCATACGAAAGGCAGAGCGCCAAAGAATAGATGCTTTTGAGTTATGGTGTTGGAGAAGACTTGAAAGTCCCCTGGACTGCAAGGAGATCCAATCGGTCAATCCTACAGGAAGTCAAGCCTGATTGCTCCCTGGAAGGACAAATCCTGAAGCTGAAGCTCCAATACTTTGGCCACCGCATGAGAAGAGAGGACTCTTTAGAAAAGACCCTCATGCTGGGAAAGATGGAAGGCAAAAGGAGAAGGGGGCGGCAGAGGATGAGATGGTTAGATAGTGTCACCGAAGCAATGAACATGAAATTGGGCGAACTCCAGAAGCTAGTGGAGGACAGAGAGGCCTGGCGTGCTGTGGTCCATGGGGTCGCGAAGAGTCGGACATGGCTTAGCGACTGAACAACAACAACAGTGTAGCTCAGAACCAGGACTTCACCTTTCCTTTTCATGCATATTCCTTCTCCTAATGTAGAGAAGCTGCTGGCACTGGCTGTTGAGCAAAATGGCATTGGAAAAATGCCGAAATCGTTGGGCTAATAAATGCATAGCCATGTGCAAGCTTCTGTTCGTGGGTTCCTTTTAGCAAACTGAGAAGTAAAACAGTATGCAAGACTATCGAAAGAGGCCAGTATGCTGGTTCTCGTAGAGCCAACAGGCCTCTCAATTCTCAGCAGTATTCCTGAAGTATTAGCTTCGTTGCAAGGGGCTTGAGTACTTCAGAGCATCAGTGTATATCATGTCTTTGAATGGAAGCTGATTGTCCTAAATGCTTGTCTGCCCCCTGATTAGAACTTCTTGAGTGTCAATTAAAATGTAGTGTGAGCAGATTCTGCTTCTCTTTTTTTCCCTTCTTCCTCCCTTTATGTGACTGCCTGTGATGAACATGATTCTCTTTTCATCTTGGAAATCAAACCCAGTCTCTGCACTAAAATTAACTTCATTTTTCATAAGAACCAGATTTAATGGAGTGGGGGAGATTTGGTAGGTTTTCCTCCCCTTCCTTCTCCCAACATCTCATGTCTTGAAAATAATTAGGACTCGCTCTGAAGTTCTCTCGGATATTTAGTTGATCTGTCCCCATTTTTAAAAGAAAGTTTTGTGAAACAGTACTGGTGGCTCTGTTCTGAGAGGAAAAAGAGAGCTGAATTTTGCACATAGTTGTGTTTGACAAACTCTGTGGGCCTGCACAGAGTTTGCTGTAAATAGCAAATAAGAATTATGGCCAGGCAGAAAAACCTTTAAAATTGGGAAGGACTGTTGGTTGGTCAGCTTTTTGTTCAGACCAAACTTAAGTGAGCTAGTAGAAATTTATGTTGTGGGTAACGTTTGTGGACTTAAATACAGGGATAAAGGGGGTGGGGAGAGAGAGAGAGAGAACGAACCACAGATTTATTTTCCAGTTCCAAGTGGTCCTCGCCCTGTCCTTGGCAAGACATTTTTGTATGTTTTCAAATTTCTGATTAGCGCTATTACAATATATCCATGTAATGCTTATTCTAAGTTTTTTTAATTCACATAAAATAAAGCATTAAAAAAAATTCTGATTAGCTCTATTTCTCACCCATCCACCCTTGGATAAAGTTGCTTCCTTCTTTTGAATTGACATACAATCTCATTGACTGGCTTAAAAGAACTCAAATGAACAGCGACCTTTCCCCCACAAACTATCGCAGCCTCTAGGAATGCAGTGGATGGAGTCCAAGATGTTGTCATCTACTTTTTCAACCAAGTTGTGTCTGACCATGGCCAAAAATGCTCTGTGCTGTTTTCGTCTTCATTTTTACTCTGTCTTGCCATTGGGAATCTTTCCTACAGCCTAAGGGTGTATCAGTGACAAAGACTTAATGCTTTCCTTCCTTCTCACTAGGGGATCTTGGGAACTATAAGGTAAGAAGGGCTAGGAGCCTCGGTCAGAATTCAGTCGACATTTCACAGAATTCTTTGAAGGAAGCCATATCAGCTATATCCAACTTTCCAGCTCCAATGCAGCCCAGAGTTGAGAGAACAAACATTCCCTTATCTTGAGGAGGCCGCCATGACTGTCCCCACCTCCACAGGATGCCGCGTGTGCCCCATTGGCACGGCTGCATTGGCCGTGGAAAGTGGGCTAGGATTGGCCCCTTGGTTTTGTATCTGTTTATATTTGTAGCATATTACACCAAATATGGTGTCTCCTGGACTCTGATATCTCAATGTCTGCACCAGCCTAGTTGATCTGCCTTCATTGGTTGTCAAACAGTTTCTTAGTGAGCAATATGTAGTTTCAAGGTCCTAGATAGGTCTAATAACTTGGTAACGAACATGGTTTTTAGGCACAGTCATGCTTGCATCACTTTGAGGGTCTTGCTTTGGGTGTTCTTTCTTTTCCCTTTTCTCTGTTGGTTTAACATTCTGTTCATCCATCAGTGCCTGTTCTAATATTTTATATACTTGGATTTTAGGTGTTTCAGGGATTTGTAGGCCTCATGTAAGATCATGTAACTACGCTCATTGGCTATCAAATTGGGAAATGTAATTTCTTTTTACTTCCAGATCTTAAATTGACTATGTGTTATCAACCCTAATACTAAATACAATCCCAAAAAAAGAGTTGACTCAGGCTGCAGTGATTTAGGAATAAGTACAGAGCTGTGGTTGTGGCTCTCCTAGAAAAGGGCCAAAACTGACCACATTTTGCAAGTAAAGGTTGATGATCCCTTATCAGGACTGCATGGGACAGGAAGGTATCCAGATTTTGGATTTGCCTAGATTTCGGAATATAGGGAGTCGCGGAATCCTTGCAAAAAACCCACTGTTTTAGAACAGCTATTTTCAACAGCACGGCATGCTGACAAGGTGCTAAAATTGGCACATGGAACTGCTAGTGGGGGGTTCACATCCTCAATGGCCCTACTAATAAATGACCCTCCCACAAACTTCTGTGGCACACCTGTGATCCATTTGCAGCACACCAATGAGTAGGGGTGTGGGGGGGGGTTGGTTTTGATTTTAAAATAGCAAATTACAATGTTATCTGTTTTCATTTGGAAAGTTTAACCCCCAAAAGGTGGTGTTTTGTGTTTTTATGCTGCATTCTCATTCCAAGTTCTCATTTTTATTAATTGTAACTGCTTTAAAAGTGTACTAGGTAGATGATACAGGTGATATAGTGTCAGCAAGATGCAACCACAATATTATTTTTAATTGGAAAAGTAATCTATTTGAATTTCTGGAAAATACCTTAAACACCAAATGTGGTGTTATGTGTTTTTATTCAAATATTTTAACCCCCAAAAGGTGGTGGTTTGTGTTTTTATGCAGCGTTTAACAAAAAAGAAAAAACCCACCCCTATCAATGAGCTGGTTGAAAATTGCTGCTATATAACGGATAGGAATGTAGCCCTAATGGTAAGCTGCGGCCAGTGGCCGAACAAGTCAATGAAGCTGCCAATCAAAACAGTTTGCTCTGTAGGATCCAGACAGTTAGGAAAGCAGGTAAAGAACCTTCAAGCACAAGTGCTATGGAAAGCAGGTGGTTCTGGCAGTGAGCATTGGTATAAGACCATGGGTGGTACAATTTGCAAGGAAGTCTGTTATCTGTCAAATCTTGGCAAGTGTGTTATTAAGCCCCTTTAGTTATTATGGATGGGTGTACATATATATATATTCAAGAGCATGACTCACTTTAGCATTCGGCCAAGGTCTTGCTTTCTTCTTCTGAACTTTGAAGTTCTCCTTGCTCGGGGCAAGGGACGGAGGTGGTGTCTGTAAGTGTGCTAGATAATGACTTCGTTCTGACGCTTGAGTGGGATTTGAGACTTCTAAGGGACTTCAAGGAGCAGCAATTAAGCCCGTCCCTGGCATCCAGTCAGGGGCTCCAGTCTCCTGTAATCCATTCCTTTCTTAATGCATCTTGATGTAGACGGAGTGAGGGCCTATCAGGTGTGAAAAGCCCTGCTGCTCTTGGCTTGGAGTGGCCTCCAGACGGCGATTTGGCGGCGTCAATCCAGTCATGCTTGATTTCGACACTTAACGTGGTAAAACAGGATCCTCTACCCTTGATCAACTTCTCAATTAGCGAGCTGCCTTGTGTAACAGCCTTGTTCCACAATCACTCTGGGCTGCTTTTAGTGGGAGGGGTGCCACCCAATGTGTCATTGGGGTGAAAAAACTCTTTCGCACCAGCCTGGAGAAAAGAAAGTACAGGAGAGGGGAGATTGCCTAGGATCTTCTTTTACTTCTTGCCTCACCTCCAGCTTCGTTGTTTGCTTTCATGTGTTTCATGCTCAGCACAGTGAGGAGCTAAAGGTATCTGTATCTCTCCTCTTGATTTGCCCATCCTCTTGCCTTATCACCCGACAGTTTTCTTACCGTTTTGACTATAAGCAGAGATAACTAGTAAGAGTGCGCCAGGGACATGTCTCTTCCGTTGTTTTTTCAAACTTATGTTGCTCTGTGAAGTGCCCCATACATTGTTATTTATACAGCCCCCGTGTATCTTGGGTCACTTTTTCCAGATGGAAAGTGAAATCTTCCTCCACGTCACCTATGCTGGCTATTATTCTGGAGGTTTGCAAACAGACCAGTCTGTCAAGACCTTAGCAATATTAAATATAAAAAACAAGCAAGCCTACATAACCTGCACATCTTCTACACCCAAATTTCCTCTTTCGCGTTTGGAAGCCGACTATTGTTACATTAAATATTCAAATGGCGCGAAATCTCGAGGGCCTCCTCTTTCCTGCAACGCGTTACTATTATCCATACATGTGAAGAATCGCATATAAAAATAGCACCTTTTTTAATGAGCAATATATGTCAGTGTGACACATGCTTTTTTATAAAAAAAAAAAAAAAAAGGTTGTGCCTTTATGGATGTAATAATTGAGCTGTTTACTAATGTAGGTGGAAGGTGGGTGGTTTTCTAGATTTCATTCACCTAGGTTTTCTTGACACACAGTACTTCCATAATTCTCCCTAATGTTTGTTTATATCTAGTCGTTCCATTTAAAGTAACCATTTATGGGAGGACAAAGCACGGATTGGGCTTTGCTTTAAGGCATTTTTATTGTCCTTGTATTTTCCCAAACAGAGAAGAAAAATAGTTGGTTAGAAGGAATTGAATTGACTTCCAGCGGGGTAGCTGTCTTATGTGCCAGTCCTAGGTGTGCTGCCTGATGTTGGTGCACCTCCTGTGCTGGAACTGACTGGTGTAAATCAGTCAGCGCCAGCCAAAAAGGTACTTTGACAGTGCCCCCCTCGGCACTCTGCCAGCAGCACTGGCGGGAAGTCCTGTGCCTTTCCACCCGCTCCAGCATTTCTCCCACCACTTACCGGAGCAGGTAAGTCAGTGGGAGAGGTGGAAGGGGTGGGGGAGGGCAAAACAGGTAAGGAGGGTGGGGTGGTCAGATCAGGAGTGGGCGGGATCTGCGACATCCTATCTCCTTTCCTGGATCCGATCCAGCAGCGTGTATTATCATCCAAAATACCACTTAGATCAATAATGCTGTCTTTGACTGAAATGAAAAATACATGACTGGTAATTCAGGAGTCCGTCCGTCCCCCGCAAATGGATTCCAGACTTGTTCAACGTTTTCCTAGAAAACTAAGTTGCTAATTTACGTCTACTGTGGGTTCATCATGTGTTGAAGCAAATCTGTAACTTGAAAGCCCTTTCCATTCCATTTGATGCTTGGATGTCTCTTTCAGATTCCATCTCATAATGCCTCTTTAAGTCCTCCTTGGAATTATTATATTCGAAGGTGATCCTCCGTGAGTCTATAAATATCAATGATCCTATCGACAGATCCTGCATTGATATGCATCCCATTTGCTGTATCTGTAGTGGAGATTCGCCTTCAGAATGGTCCCAACCCTTTGATTTTCATAACCGTTTAAGGTCTGTCTTGAAATTCTGAACGTTCTGCGTCGCATAGCCGTTTCGATGCAATACTTCAAACGGCGAGTCCTAAAGGTGACACAACAAAGGAAATGCCTTGGATGCTGTTGCTTTTATTTATAAAAGGAAGCACCAACCAAAGATGGGGAAAAAAACCCGAACCCCGTTTTTCCCTTACGAAAAGCACAAGTTGTATTAAGAAACAGCTTTATGGGAAGAATTTTGCAAAGCAATCCAAAGAAACTTTCTGTATCCCCAGGTTTTCTTCTGTTGTGAGGAAATGTTCAGAATCTTGTTAGCCTTGAAACAAAAGGAACGGGGGAGGCCGTGACGTTTCAGATTTGTGTTGGGAGTAATTACAGGGTGCAGAAACAACTGCATCTTTCTTCTTCTGCCTTAAATCTATTTTTAATTTGATGCAAGATCCATCGACAACACAGAGCATTGCCCTATTTCTCCCTCTGTAAACAGCAGGTACAAAGTAGATGTTTTGGGTCTTCCATACTATGTGCCTGAATGTAGATCTGACACCATTTCTCTCATGCACTCCTGAAGAGTCTTTGAAAGATTAAGCATTCAGTGTTCTTAGAAGGAGGGTAACTGCGGAGTAAAGCCATCTCCCGGTGCCAGACAGTCCGTGGCTGAAGGGGCTAGGAGGAAAATTACAAAGCGTCATGGTTTGGGTTATACTGTTTAAAAAAAGAATATTTCCTGATTGTAATGTTAAAATATCAGATTGAAATTTCAGTTGGCAGCCTTAGATGCCATCTTCAGGGAGAACAGGTGGGGACTATCCAGTAGTGTCATCTTACCGGTACGCTGGGCGGGTCTTCCGGGTGATCGGCAGCGCGCTCGCTGCGTTCCGTTGCGTAATGG
>JAJKFI010000051.1:1031946-1066719 GCA_029204185.1 Lerista edwardsae
CTTCCGGGTGATCGGCAGCGCGCTCGCTGCGTTCCGTTGCGTAATGGCGAAAGCCGCCACAGCGGGCAGGCTTTCACCATTACGCAACAGAACACAGCGAGCGCGCTGCCGATCACCCGGAAGACCCGCCCAGCGTACCGGTAAAATGACACTACTGGATAGTCCTCCTTACGCTGTGCTTCAGACCAGAATTAGTGGTTATTAGAGCAGGGGTTCTCCACCTTATATTGGTGCCAGTCTGAACCTGATTGAGCTCTGTGCCCCCCCCCCAAATAGCTGCTGTAAGTTGGATAAAAAGATACTTCATCATGTGCACTATTTGTACCAATAATCTGAACTTTATTTCTAAGTAACAAAAGAAAATTCTCAATAACCTAAAATGTGTAGTTGCAACACAAGGCCTGCTAACAAAAAGTATTCTGATAATTGGCACTTTATTCAGCATGTTCCTTGTGACACGTAACATAATACACCTGGCAGTTGAGTTGGGATTGACCCCTCAGAAACGTACTGTGGCCCCCTATGTTCTGGGTTTTTTGCATGACCCCCTGTAGTGCCATATGCCCCCACATTGAGGACCACCGCTTTCAAGCTCCTCAAGGTCTGGCAAATTCATTGCCTTTTATATATGGATCAATAGTTTGACAGTTTGAGCCACTATAGTCCAAGTCCAAGGCACCCCTTCATTTTAAAAAGAAGCAATGGTTTAATCTGTATTGGTAGCACTTCTGTGGCCATCTGCATGGTATAAAAAGTCACGATGGCATTCTTTCAGTGTTCTTAGAAGGCAGCGTCTTTCATTTTGAGTAACAATTTGGGGCAGTTGTTTTTTTGGTCGTTGACCCTACTGACGTAGGGTCAGCAGCTGCCACACTGTAACTCATTTAGGGCCCAATCCTATCTGCCTTAGCATGGGCAGTATGAGCATATTGCCCACGCTTTTGTCGCAAAAGGTGCCATAAGGCACCTCCAGCGCCAGTGGTAAGCCCTTACCACTGGTACTGGGCAAACCCTGGCGCAACACCGGCCCCACCCTGCCTGGAGCTGGCGAGTGATGAGTGCACCACTCGCCCGCATCACATCCTTTTCGGGCAGGGCAGCAGGACGTTCCTGGGCCATATGGCCCTACGCAGAGGCCCTCGCTAAATTGGCTAAATAGCCGGTGCAGAAGCAAGGCAACCTATCACTCGCGCTGCACCCTTACCCCTTCCTCTGGGAAGCCTCCTGCGGTTTCCTGGCTGCAGTGGGATGTAGTGGTAGCCACCTGGTGGCAGCAGCGGCGGCTGGCTCAGGCGTCCAGGCAGCTCAGGATTGGGCTGCCCCACATTTTTATGTATGTACCTGTGTATATATGGCAATGGGTGTGAGAGAACCAGTGTGTTACAGTGATCGAGTGCCAGGCAGCTGTTCAGAATTCTTGGTCCAAATCCAACAGTGCTTAACCATGATGCTCAATGGCTGTCCCCTGCCTAGTTCACAGGTTTCCCACCTAAGTGTAATACAAAAATTACCTCTAATGGTCCCGAAGGTGCAACAACTTTCAGATAAGATTTCCATGATGCCTCTTACTGGCAACATCTTTTCCTCCCCTTTCTTCTTTTTTAACTCTCAAAGAAGAGTTCTGTGAAACTTCAAAGTGAGCTCACTTTGTGATCTTTTTAGTTTGGTCCACATGAGAATCTTCTACCTGACACTAGGGTGGCTGGGAAGACAGCATGAAATGTGCTCCTTGGAGGCAGGGTGGCCTACAAAGGTGAGACACAAATAGGTTGGAATTAGAATTCTCCCCGGGGAATTCCTCTGTCTCTTATGTGTCCCAGATGTTATCCTAAAAGTTGGAAAAGTGCTTCCTGTACTCGGGAGCTTGTGACATTTTGCTCATGCACCTGCTCTGTGTTCCGTTCTCAATTCACTCTCTTGGTGAGAGCACTTAGATTCTAGTGTGACTTCTGTGCCGAAAGAGTGTCACCTGGCTGCTCCACCTGGGCTCTGCTCTCGCTGGGGTCCCTGCCAGCAAAACCGCGTCTCTAGCAGCGCCGCTCTCCTTCCTCCTCCAGTAGTGTACCTTGGCTCACTATGCGCTACGCCTTGAAGGAAGCTGCTAATGACTCCTGAATGTTCATTCCCAGAGATCGCCTTTCAGAACATGCTTCTCACCTGGAATGACCTTTGCGTTCGACTTCAAAGTAGGGGGGACCTATGAGAGTAATGTTGCGCGTGGTACATATTTTCTTCCCTCCTCCTCCAGCTCTTAAAAGCCCGTTATTAGCTGAGAACTGCTCGAGGCATTCCTCAATTAGCATGTGCTGTATTGTGGCTGGAACAGCTGTTTACCATTTAATAAAACACAGCATAATTTATTACAGGGCCCAACAGCCATCCTGGCTGTCGCTCCGAGGGGAGGGGAGAAACTTCATCGGTGGCGTTGTTTGTGGCTGCAGCCATTGTCGAGGTCTGGCTTGTGGGCTTGTGCTTCCCCTCCTTTTGGGGTTTTTTTTGGGGGGGGGGCTGTGTGAAAAATTGGCCTGGCTCTTCCACTTTTCTGTTGGCTAATTAACTATGTAGTTTATCTTAATTGGATTCCTCCCCACTTTCATTCCTACAAGAGATCGTCAAAGCCTTTGTGCTCACACCAGTGTAGTGCAATGTACATTGTCGAATTTATCACCATTTGCGTCCTTTCTCTTCTCGAAGGAGCTTGGGGTGCCGTACATGAAACTGTTTCCATTTTATCCTCCCCACATCCCTGTGAGGTAGGTTTGGATGAGAGCCTGGGAGCTTTGTACTGAATGGAGACTTGAGCTGGAATCACTTGGGCATTGAGGGGAGAGGCTAATCCTCATTTCTGCAGCCATGTCTCATTGGAAGCCTTAACGGCCCTCGAGTGCCTCTTCATCTTTGCCTTATTAATGGAAACTCCAGAATTGTTGCAATCACATCTAGTAAGAGTGTACAGCGAAGCCAACCATTGGGACACTTGGTCCTGATATTTCACACTTCTTGTTGTTACAACTGTTAATATACTGTACTACAGGCTAAGCATCCCTTATGCAGACTGCTTGGGACGGGAAGGTGTCCGGATTTCGGATTTGTCTGGATTTTGGAATAATGGCATAAATATAATGAGAAATGCTCCCTCTTGCTCTTTTCACTGCTCCCCATTTGGGTGATTGCTGGCCTCTTTGACATTTTTCAACGAACATTTTTGTCTGAACAGGGACACACCACAGAGCAGAGAATACAACTTACAGCCTGTATGTGGGAATGAGCACAAGACTTCCAAAGTTCACACTACAGGAAGTTTGTTTTTTTTAAAGTCTTGAACAAAAATGTCTGGATTTCAAAATCATCTGTTTTTCAGATGTCCAGATAAGTCTACTAGATAAGTGTACTAGTCTACCTGTACTAGTACTATTTAGCGTATCATGAATATATTTAAATGTAATTATATGCAGAACAAGATGCATATAATGCACCTAAGTAACTCCTAAAATAATGTTCCATTTACCTTCACTGGATTAGTGGCTTGCATTGCCTTTGTCTGTACAGGTGTACCCTGGTCTCCACTGATTTGATAGCCATGGTTTCAGTTATCCACAGATACCATAGATACTGGAATGCCTATTAAAAAGATTGTTGTTGTTCAGTCGCTAAGTTGTGTCTGACTCTTCGCGACCCCATGGACCATGGACCCCATGGACCATATCTTAAAAAGATAGGGGAACGTTAAAGTAATCGGTCTTCTTTTTTTGGCTTTCACTTGCTTTCAGCAGAACAACTGATGTTTTATTTTTAAAAAGGAGTCCCCAGTATCCACGGTTTCATGGTAATGTCCAGAATGGAACTCCAGTGGATACCGGGGCATGCCTGGGCATGGGCATGGAACTCCAGTGGATACCAGGGCATGGACTTTAGAGAGAACCATTCCTATAGGTAGGACAGCAGCTACTGATATCTCTTCCCTTTGTGTCTTCATCGTTCATGCCTGATGTGAGGGGTAGATTTTGATACTTGCTTACAGAGTGGCAGCTGCTTATAAAATCATTACAGGGAGCCTACTTTAGGCCAATGCAATGAGTGCACTGATCCTAATTGATTTGGTGTGGATGTTCACTATTCATGTCATAACCGGTCCATGACTCCCAATTGTTACACTACTCTGACTGTACACTGTTCAAATGTCTCCAGCTCCTGAAACTCTCCCCATGTAGTGCAATGTATGCAGGTAGAGAGGGGGGGGGTTATGAGGGGTGCATGGAAAATTGATGGACTACTGCAGGGGTCAGGGAACTTTTTTACCTTTTACCCCAAAATATATTTAGATACGCTGACGTTACCCCCTTGATTTGATTTTTAATACAGGTACTTACTAAAACTACCAGTGAAAGATAGGTGTCCTCTCAGGAGAGGCACTATCCTGTCTCTCTCAATGGCACAGCAACTAGTCAACTCTACTGAAGAAGCGGGCGGCCTTGGAGGTGGGGCCCGGGCACCATGCAAGGAAGCGTGTTATACACAAGGGCCTGACGCACTGCACTGCGTAACTCGTAACTCAGCTCTGCTGGTGTGTCAACCCCCCCCCCCCCCGTGTCAGAACAAAAGAAAAAAAATTACATATTGGAACCCATTGCTTTTTATTTGATTAATTAATGAGCTTAATTAATGCACGAGGCTTCTGTAGTACGAAGACACTGCGGGAGGGTTAAGCCCAATTTATTTAATATTGTAACAAATCTGCAGTTCCTCGGTAGAATTACTTGGGGGTGGGCTCGGCCCTTATTTTATTTGTACTGTAAGCCGCCAGCCACAAACTTCCCTCTGTAAAGCGTGTATTATTTCCTGCCCTTTAAAATTCTCTTGCGCTTGATCAACACCTTGAGCCAGGAGCTGCCAATGACACTATTGCAGCACGGACTGAATACCAGACACAGACGGGGAAAACGATCGCACTCCAGAGGTGCACTTGGAAGCGCCAGGCAATCACCCAAACATTTCATCTGTTGCTGCAGATCAGAATGCTTGGAACATCGCATGCAACAAAGCCTCGTCCTCGGCTCCCTGGTCTCAGACAGCGCTGTGCCTCATCCTCTATACTTGACCCTCCTTCTCCTTTTGTGCTCACTTAAAAACCCAGACAGAAGCCTTTACTCACCTGTTCAATGGCCAGACCCCCGCCTCCAACTAGCCGCCCCATCCCATGAGTGCACAATGCAGGGAGGCAGGCGGTGTGCACTGTAGTCCTGCTAAGGAATGCTCAGCCTCTCAGCCACCCCGGCCAGCCAATGAGGGCACCGAAGGCCCCGCTAAATTATCAGGCTGCTTCCTCATTGGCTACCCAATTAGCGTGGCTTGTCTGATCAGAGCACAGAGACACGCTGCAGGGCTTGTCGCCCGAGTTTAAAGAGAGAGACGGAGGCGCAGACAGCGAGTGCACGGAGGAACAAGTCTTTGCAGGGAATCGCTTAGATTCATATGCATGCCCGGCTGCCATCCATTACCCCCAGGAATTTCATTTTTACCCCATTTGGGGTAATTTACCCCTGTTCCCTGACCACTGGACTACTGTATTGATGGTGGCCTTACCTGCAGAGGTCTTAGGCTGTAATCCGATACACATTTTCTGGACGAAAGCCCCAATAAATGCAGTACAATGGAACTTATTTCTGTCTTGGTGGCCAGAAGTTCTGGACAATACACAGGATTGTACTGTTAAAAATAATGTTGGTGCATAAGTAATGGAGCAAAGTCAACCTTCAAGCATCTAGAAAATACTTGTGATTGCATGTTTTTGTGCAATCTTGATATATAGATTATATAGAATATATAGAATCTTGGAATATCTTGGAACATATTTATGGGTGCTTTTTTAAAGTTGTTGTGTGTATGCATATGCATGCCTCCCACACACGCATACTTTTGGGAAGGGGCATAATAACTAGAGTTGCCCCTGAGTTTTTCCTAAAGGGAAGTTTTGTGGTGTATCTGGAGTTTCTTGGGTGAAACATCAGGGGAGAATCTAAAGGCAGCAAAAATAGCTATGGTTACACCTAGCAAACGGCCTGTTGGGACCTACCTAAAACAATAACATGGCTTATTGTGGGTGGCTGTGGCCCTTTGACAGCCTTGTAGGGAGTCCAGGGCTGGTAAAGAAATTATCCATACTTCTTGCATTCTCATGCTGACTTCCTTCCTCCACCTTTTCCCTCTACCCTTCCCTTGTGTGTCTCTTGGGTTATAAAACTGAAGTCAGGGCCTCTGTCGTCTTATTTTGTTTTGAGTTCAGGTCTTGGCTATTATCGATTCCTTAACCATAACTACAGTGCTCCAAATCTGGCATCGGAGGCTGTTGCCCAACTTTGTCTGGTGGTAAAACTGTAGCAGGGACTTGTGGGTATGTCCTGGCTAGGACTTTTCTTCCCCCTCCGTCCAGCATCTGCTTTGGCCAACTGTTTAAGCTACTAGGACAGATATAAGATAATTGGACTAAGCAGAGACGTTTACCCCCATTTTTACTGCTGCCTCAATTGAACCCAGTGGGAAAGTAGCATCAGATAGTGTGTCCCCCTCTTTTACCCCATATGTCCAAGTGTCCATTGAGTACACCATACACTTTCATAGTATTAGATACGATATCTGGGGGGAAACTGGCCCAGATGCTTTGGAAATAGTGGGTCCTAGAAGCACATTTAATGTATGTAGGCCATTCTCCTATTTATTATGGGCCAAGAGCACTTGGTGGCAGGTAATTGGTATTGATGAAAGGTATTGAATACACCCTATTGAATGCACAGTTTAATTTGGAGGTGCAGTGCAATGCTGCAAAGGTGCTATCGGTTGCTGTTGCGTGTTGAGACTCCATATTGGAACAGTACATGACTGTTCTCTGCAGGCTGAAAATCTCCTTGCCTATTGTCCTGCACAACTGTCTTTTTCCTGTTGTTGTTTTTTATTTTGCTTTCATTACATTTCTTTTGGGTGTATGACAGGCACTTTTCCATTAAAATAACAGGCTTCCCCACTATTTCAAAAGCACTTTAGAGAACCAGGATTCTACTCTGAAACATTTTGAAGAATGTGCAGTTTTTCCCGTGTCGCTGAATAGCTATGGCAGGCCACCATGCATGTGGGCTTTGGGTTAGGGTTTCCAAGTAGCTCTCTGGCCTATACTTTAGCAAGACAGCAGTCTAGTCTGCAGAGTGGGTTCTATTTTATTGGCATTTCATCCGATTCTCTGAATTTCTTGCTACTTAAAAGGCTTTGGAGAGCATGAACGTGCACTTTTGGACCAGTTCATCAAGCAGCCTGTGAGTGAACCTCCATGTTGTCAGAAGTCTTTGGGGTGACTATCCCAGCAAAAGGTTATAACAGTTGCGCGACACTCTGCTGACCAAAGATGCTAAGAGCATTTCAAGTGAATTTCTCAAGGCACTAGTACCAAAAGGGCTCCCTCTGCGTGCTTGTAATTACCTGAACAGATAGCCGCTACCAGCCCTTTGAAACCTATTGGAACACTGTATGACCTAGTCCCATATTGCAATTTGTTTAAGGCTTGCCCTTCCTGCCAGTCCATTTTTTTTTTAGTGGTCCAACATGTAAAACCATTGGCCAGCCAATCGATACTAAGTCCTGAACAACTGGCCAGTTCTACTGCACATTGTGTCCAATTCTTGCCTTCCACTTCCTGCCAGCCTTCACCTTCATAATACCGGTCTCTGCCCCAACTCTGTCCCTCATTTGCCAGATTCTGTTCATGCCCCGCCTATGCCTCACCCAGATTCCTCCCGTGTCCCAGTTGGGTTCTGCTGTGATTTCCGCCCCAAGGCCCTTTATTGGCTCAGTCAAAAGTTGGGGCCTGTAGGCAAGACGGACTCAGGCAGTGAAGAGGAGATGACAGAGAATACGGAGGCCCAGCTGAGGGAAGCACCCATTGGAATAGTTTGGCGTGTGGGCCTGTCTGGAAAACTATTTTCAGCAGCATTGTCTTTCTCCCCAACAAAACAAGAATTTGGCTTCAGTTTCCATTAGTGTGAGCTTCCTAGAGGCTGTGAGAGATGGCCCTCCCGCCTCCCGCTTCTCTCCAGGCAGTGGTGGCTACTGACTGATCTCTTGATCCTTGGGACAAAACCGAGGGAGAAAGTCTAACAAGTGCATCGTTTTGCAGTAAATTAGATCAGATTTCCGCATCTCCGCACTCGGTCTGTGAGCTTGACAGTTCAGTAAAATGTTCCCTTGTAAGGTTCGCCCTCCTAGGAAAAGGGGCAATAATTCATCATTAGGATTTCAGAGTCCAGGTGCAGATGAAAACTGATGGAGCCTCCAGCGAGGCAGAGAAAGTGCGCGGAAGAAGAAAATTTTATCTGAAGCCTAATTCCCTGGTTACAGCAGAGAATAATTAAGATAATATTGCTCCAAGAGTTCTTTAATGATTAAAAATCACATATGCAGAATCCATAAATTGGAGAGCAACAAATTGGGAAAGGTATAGCGTCGGGAGATGCTGTTCTTCTCTCTCTCCCTCTTTCTCTCTCTCTCTTTTTCTTTTTTATAAATGCACATTATCCTGAAAAGAGCACCAATGGCAGAGCACAACTGGCCCGGGAAAGCCACAGGAGACCAGGCCCGTTCCAAGGACTTTGTTTAGATGCAACAAATCATTTGTCTGTTATTAACCCAGAGCTTGTAATTATGCAGATTGCCATAGATTTTCCTGGGCCTGGAAGTGAGATTGAGGGTTGTTCACACTATAGCAGGCAGCTCGGGGCTGGCCATGCATTACTGAACTTGCCACATTTATCATGTTGACTGATGGCAGGAGAAGCAGATCTCGGGTCCCAGTGGTTAATGTAGTGGGTAATTAACTGTCATTTGCCTAGTAATAGGCTGATGATCAATGGTTTGTGTGGAAACAAATTCTAATCAGGTAGCTGATAAATGCTCAGGGAAAGAAAGCAATTGAAATTGGGGAAGGTGGAAGAGAACCAGGCCCAGAATTTCAACATGGCTTTGGCGGGTGGTACTTATTATTTATTATTATTATTATTTTCCGTTATTGTTATTAGGGAGAAAACTGTATTTTTCATGGAAACGAACAGCCTTATCTGGATTTAATAATAACCAGTATTGAGGTGGGGAGGAGGGGGCATGTCAGCAAGGGGAACATTACTGCAAGTATTTTTTGCATAGCCCTGAAACAGCTGAGGTTCTCAAGCGGGATGCACAAGTGTGGCAATGTTTGTGGAAGTCTTGCAGAAGTGGGTAAAATACCTTAGCTGTGTGTAGCCTTCTCTGTCCTGGTACATCAAGGAGGTGGAATGCAGTTTGACCATTTGCTTGGACGGCTGGAAGGAGTAGAATATTCACAGACACGGGTTCTGTCGATCATCTGTCTGTGTAGCCGTGATGCTAAACTGAGCTTCCAAATTCAAAAGCAGTGTGTACATCTAAGCACCAGATGCTGGGAGCAGACAAGAGGGTGAAGCAGTGACTTTCCTGCGTTGCTTGCATGCCTTCCAAAGCCATCTGATTGGGCCACTGTTGGGAAGGGAATACTAAGCGAGGTGGACTTTTTCAGCCAGAGCCAGCAAGGCACTGATTATGTTCTTATGGATAATAGAAGCTCCTGTTCTAAATTATCAGCACCTTAAAATGCACAAAATGCTACTCCCTCACCACTCTTCCCCAAGATACGTCCTTTCCCTCCTGACTACCATGTCCTTATACCTTGGTGGAAAGAGCTGTAGCTTATTGGCAGAGCATCTCTTTGGCATGCAAAATGCCCCTGGTTTAGTTTTTGGACAGGTTTAGAGAGCAGCTGCCGTTGCAACAGTCAGCAGTGGGCTGTGTGGTCTGACTCTGCTGAAGGCATTTTTGCACCTGTATATAAACTGTTTAAAGAGCCCACCTGCTTCTGTTGCATGTCATGCAGAACTGAAAGGATTGTTTGGAAACCGTGGGGTCCTGGTAACGGAAACAGAAGAAATGAACACAATTCACTCATCTCAGCAGCCAATGGGATGTATGCCAGTCCATAATTTTTTTTCCTAAGCAACAACAAAGTGGAATTGTACAAGACTTCTCAACTTCATCCCAGTTCAGATAATCATCCCAGTAGGATAATGCAGGACCAACCAAAACAGACTAGACCAGACCAGTTATTTTCAGCCAGTGCTCTGTGGCACACTGGTGTGCCGCAGATGGTCTGCAGGTGTGCCGTGAGAGTTTGGCAGATTTATTTATTAAAAAGCATTTATTAATAGGACCATTGAGGGATGGGAGCCCTATACCAGCAGTGTGGTGTGTTTTGTCAATTATCAAAAGAATGATGCTGTGCCTTGACCATTGTGCCATGAGATGAAAAAGATTGAAAACCACTGGGCTAGACAGTAAGGAAAAAAGATGGGGTGGTAAAGGGGACATGTTAAGAGTTTTCAGTTTCTAAATCTAAAAGTAGAGTTTTATGCGGTCCTGATGAATCTCTCTAACGGAATGTTATTCATTGCATTTGTACCCTGATTTCCTCCAAAGGGCTACAGGGCTGCATATGTGTAACTCCCTCCTGTGAGGTAGGTTGAGTTGATGGTCCATGTAAGAAAACCCCGGCTGGATCAGACCAAAGGCTAATCTAATCTAATCCAGCATTCTGTTTCCAACAGTAGTCCTCTGGGAAGCCCACCAGAAGGACAGAAAGCCGTATTCCTGTGCAACTGGTATTTAGAGGCATACTGCTGTTGAATCAGAAGGCAGTGCACAGCCATCAAGACTAGTAGCCATTGAAAGACCTTTTCTCCATGAGTGTGTCCAATCCTCTTTTAACCCATTCAAGCTAGTGGTCATTGCTACATCTTGTGGCAATTCCATGGACAAATCATGTGCAGTGTTAAGACGTAGTCACCTGACCAGGGCCATTCATTGAGCTTTCATGGCTGAATGGCTCTGAAGAATGATGCCTTTGGGTTTGAGGTTCCATCTGGCTGTGATACCCGAATGGAACCCACCTGAAATCTATACCACACTGATGTTGATGAGGTCCTTCAACACTGCATGTACTGGAGAAGAGCCCATGCATCCTGCTCTTCCTGAGCTGCTTGTTTCTCAATGCTGCTTGTAGCCGTATTTTTCAGTCCACTGAATTGTGCTGAGCTAGTTGTTTGAGGGCTGAGGTTTGTCTAACTGCCAGTAGCATGTGCTCAAATCAACTGGGATTGAACACGTAGTTCAATTAACCTACTGCAGTCCTGCGGATTTCTTTGGGAGGAAGCCCCATTGAAATTGGTGAGACTTATTTCCAAACTACCTGATCCTGTAAGTGTGTTCTTTTCCTTCCAAACCAGTGGTTTTAAGCACTTGTAATGGTTGGTTGATCCTCTATAAGTAATAATATTAAACCAATAATATTGTCAATTCTCACTTTTGGCCTAGCTACTGATGTTGCTGTGTGGACTCTATAGATCAGTGGTTCTCATTTCAGCGTTAGGACCCGCTTTTTAGGACACACAGTCTGTCCAGGACTCACCAGAAGTGATGTCATGACCAGGTGCCATCATTTTGTGCCAGAGCCTGCTGCTTTCCTGAGAATGCAGCAATAAGTTGGGTTCTTTCTCAGCCATTTTCCAGAAAGTGAACCAGAAAGGTAGGAGCCTATTTACAACCTGGACACAAGCAGCCCTCCCACTTTTCAGTGTCCCATCTTTCCATATTTTCAATGATGGCTGCCCTAGATGCTCTGTGACCCACCTGAAATTGGCTTGCAATGTACCTGGTGGGTCCCAACCCACAGTTTGAGAAACACTGCTGTAGACCCATATGATGCCGTGCAAGATGGTTGAACCTTACTGAGCACCACCGCCCAGCTGTGCTGCATGGTGCAAGGGGGAGACAGGGTCCTAGAAGCGTCAATGATCCTTAAGCCAAGCTTGGATTGATTACCTTTTATGGTCCATTTGAGCAGCACCTTTCTCTGATGGAGAAAGCTTATTACACAGTGCCTGTAAACTGCTAGAATGGGATATATTTGTGGTAGGAGTGAGTCTGAAGACACACAGCCCTCTGTGTGTGTGTGTTTGTGTGTGTGTGTGTGTACACATATATATGATTTTAATCATCAGTCTCCACAATTAGCCAAACGAAGTTGACAAGAACTTGAATAATACATCTAACAGGAGTTGACAACATGGGATGCTGATGATTAAGCCTTGTTGGATTTTTAAAAAAAAACAAGTTAAACTATCATATCAGACAAACAGTGGAAAATGGTTCAGAACTTTAAAAATAAACCTGCCATATATATTGTGCAAAATGTATATGTTTTGCTGGAGCAGAAGCCGTGCAAGGTATCTGAGCTCTATAGGCTTCCTGGCATAGCTGGCGTGGTTCTACAAAATGGAAAGGGTTTGCGTTCATTTGTGTGTGCGTGTGTGTGTGTGTGTGCGTGCGCGTGCGTGTCTTGTGTGCATTGCCAAACCAAGTTTTCACTGCAACACCTTTGAATTCATTAGCTCAGAACTGCTTTTAATTTGATGTTTCCCTTGAGAGCCATTATATATTTCTGCTGCCAGCCTGATGTTGAAGAGGAAAAGGGAAAGCTGCAGATGTGGCATTTTCATCTATTTTGTATTGTACTTAAGAATAGCGTTAACTGCTATACAGAGAAGAGCGTTTGCTTTTAAAAAATCCATTTGCATGCATTAAGTAACCTTACATTAAGATTATTTTCAAAGATAGGTGGTGTGTGCAGTCAGAACCAAAAAGTTCTAATTCCCCCATATTCAAATTAAATTTTGGTCTAGATGCACATTGGATTTTATTTTTGATTCCTATGTATAGGGGTATTTTTTTTTTTGGTGCTATTTCTTCCAAAAGTCATTGATTAAAATAGCAAATTGCGGTGTTGTGTGTTTTTATTCTACGTTCTCCATCCAAGTTCCCATTTTTATCAATTTTAAATGCTTTAAAAGTGTACTAGGCAGATGATACAGGTAATATAGTGTCAGTAGATGAACCCACAGTATTATTTCTAATTGGAAAAGGAGTCTATTTTAATTTCTTAAACATCAAAATGTGTTGTGTTTTTGTTCAGATATTTCAACTGCCCAAAGGCAGTTGTTAAGTAAGGAAAATCTCTCTCTCTCTCTCTCTCTCTCTCTCTCTCTCTCTCTCACTCACTCACACACACACACACACACACACACACACACACACACACACACACACACACACACAGAATCTGCTTAAAGAGAAACTTTTAAACATCAAAGTTAAAACAGTTTAGAAGAGATTTGAAATTGTTCCCACAGTATAATATACCTGGACTCCTAATGCAACTATATATAGTTGACTGCCTCATTTACTTTAATGGGCTACTTGAATAACATAATCATAGCTATAAGCTTGGTGTAGGGTTGTAAGGTGCGTGAACCACTAATGCTTTCTGACGCTTTAAATGACTTCTTCATGAAATGTTCTTTAATAATGGTAAAGCTTTTAGCACTAGGTGTCAAAAATGACTAGAATAGTAGCTTCCTCCACAGCTGCCACCAAAGTATTAACTCCTCTTGCGCAAAAGCCAGTGTGTGTGTTTTATAAATAAATAGCACAGAGGCCAAGGTTTTACAGCTCTCCCGTGTTTTTAGCGAGTTCCAAGAAGCCATTTTCTTATTGTGCTTCCAAACAGACAAACCCCTTAATCCAGGCCGTTACGTAACATTTTGCTAACGTAGTAGCAATTTATTTTCTCTTTGCAGGAAGGAGAGTCTCTCCTCATTCTCCTGCCCCATCAAGTAAGGTCAAAAGAGACTTATGTACTGGAGACTAGTTATGTATATTTCGAGGATAGGGGGAAAGATGTGCCATAAATTACTTCCCAGGGTACAGCATCATTCTGCTACTTGTACAAAGCTTTACAGCTGTAGAATGCTTATCTGCAAGTATAGTCAAGAAGGGGCTTCATTTCCTCTTCTACCACCTCCTGCCCAAGTGCACTTGTCCTAGTTAAGTGTTTCCAAGGGAAATTTGATTGTAAAGTCAAATGTAGCTTGCAAGGCAGAAAGGGGGAACAATGCAACTATGCTTGTTGGGCACTGATTTTTATTCCCCCCCCCCCAAATCAACCTTCTCCTGGAACTTATTTGCCCCCTTTGTTTTGTTTCTTTTTCCTGTAGGTTATTTGGCGTAACAGGAAACTGTGCTGCCTGCAGCAAGCTCATCCCTGCTTTTGAAATGGTGATGAGAGCGAAGGACAATGTTTACCACCTGGACTGCTTTGCGTGTCAACTTTGTAATCAGAGGTAAGAGAGTTCCTCGGTCCCTTTGCATGTGCCAACGCCAACTTGGCAGCGGCCTAGAATAAGAGTGCAACGGGCACACTATCTTCCAGGTATCCCCTGAGCAGATTGCTTGCTTTGATGGGTAATCAGTGTTGTGCTCGTGCTTAAGTATAGCTGGGTTAAATGATTTGGAAATAAAAACTTCCAAGGGTGCCAGCAATTAATGGGACAGCAGGTTTTTAAAATCATATTTGATTTGCCAGAACTGCAGATAGCACCACCTTAGAAGAGGCACTCTGCACCCTTTTCTCTCATGTAGGAGGGAATGCCTCTTCCAAGATGGTGCCCTCTACACGCATGCAACGGCTAAAAACGGGGAAAGCAAGCTGCTTGCTGCAGAGCTATTGTTTTGCTCTTGTAAAAATTCATGTCAATTTGATCAGTAGATCAGTTGACTGTAGTTCATATGATTGTAGACAATTTCTGAAATCAAGTGAAATCCCTGTATGTGGGGAAACACTGTATGTTGCCCCCCTAAAGCTTGTTGCCCGGTGCAATTGCACCCTCCTGCACTTCTTTAGCTACTCCCCTGGAGGCCCTGCCTTGGAAATAAACCTGGGACTTTCTGCATACCTGGAAGGAAAGGCCTTCTCCTGTAGAGATAAAAAGGAGTTCTGCCTACCTGTGTTCCATGATGCAGAATGAGGGGGGTGACGTGGGGGTGATAAGGGGTGATAAGGAAGGGAAGTGATTTGGACAGCCGAGTGCTGGGCAGAAGTGAGGGGAAGATGATGAACCAATGAAAGACCACTGTGAAAGAAGAAGCCGTGATCATGTCAAGAGACAGACCAAATCATGAAATAGAAGTCATGCAATAGCGGAAACTAAGAGATTGTATTCTAGTGCAGGGAGCAGCAGCTTGGTTTGGTGATGAGGAATAAAGGGGAGAGAGAAGGGCCAAATAATAAAGTCAAGACTTTGATCTTGTTCAGCTTGGTAGATGATATGCAGGACACAAAGAAGTGACACGGGGACAGGAAAACGCACACCGTGATGACCTCACGGGAAGAGTGCTCATGCACATTGCAGACGAAAGGGGAACTTCAAATGGGGTGCCCTTTCCGTTGGCAATCCCGTGGCGCACACGATATGTAGCTGCAATTGTCTTGTAAGCTGTTCTCCGAATGCGTAGGTGGTGGATGGGGGTGTGAGAGACTATTGGCGGAAGCCACACTTGCCTAGCAGCCCTAGCCGTTCTGCTTTGTGTGGTAGCCTTGTCATAATGGTAGCATCCCTCATGCAATGTGAATTGTGCAGCTGCCATAATTATAGCTTCCTACAATTACATTCTAAAACAAAGCCAAATTGACCTTTTTCATCACATTGTGCAGAAAATTAAAATATCAGACAAGTAATAACCACTGTTTAAACTATGTAATAATGCTGAGCAATTAGAAGTTACAGAGCTATTTGCCGATCCTATACATCAGCCTTGTTTTGGTGCAGAACTAAAGAGTCTGCATTTAAAATAAGGTCAGTCTTCCTCTACCCAGTTGAATCCATTCAAGTAAGAAATAATTGCACACTCTTGAATAGAGACTCTCGAGCCTTTCCCATCCCGATTGCTCCAAACCACTGTTCTAGTGTCATTATTAAAAGTGCCTAATACGTTCTTGTTGTTCGCTTCATTTATTGCGTGCTGTAATGGGGCTGCATATCTTTCGCATTGGTTATGCACAATTAGCACTTAGTTATTGTCTTGTCACTTCATCCCATATAAGACAAACTTCTTTAATAGGAGAAGTCAGCTCATCTTTATCAGTCAAGCAAAGCAGGTAATTTTTGTTACCCACAATGCAAAAGGTGGCAGGTTTGCTTTCCTGGGTAGGTGATGGAACTTGGTTTGATGGGTAAATTTTCTCACACACACACCTTTTCTGCTATTCAAATAAGAATTCAATACTGCCATATAAATATGTTGCCCTATTAGATTCTCTCCCGCCACCTACAATGGCTACAGAAAGGGAGAGGGTTAGGATTCTGCCACACACTTGTGCCCCCAAACCCACCCTATCCCTCTCTTGTTTGACCTTCCTGCCCATCTCCTTGCCCAGAAACTCCCTTGTTATGTTCCTCCCAGCCATCCACTGCCACCTTACCTGGTGCAAGCAGATGGTAGCCTGGCCACCAGCCTGCATGCACGTAGCCACCAGCAATTGCACAGGGGGCCTTGCTGCACTGACCAGTGGCACCAGAGCACACAACAACATCCCATAACTTCGGGCAGAATCCAGGCAAGCTATGATGGCAGAAAATGCATTCCAATGGCAGTTAATTCTCCAGTGCAGTAGGCTCTCTCTCTCTTGACTGGTATTTTAATTTTGGTTTCAAAACAATTTTCTAAACACCTATTCATAGCAAGATTTTCAAAACCCTTAGAATATAATGGATTGTGACAAGTTCACGGGCTGGTACCAGGTAGCAGACAGAGCACATTGGCCTTAGACTCGGAGACCTGGGTTGGAATTCCTGCTCCACCGTGAAGTTCCCTTGGTGTTCTTTGGCCTATCACACTTCCAACTTAACCTACCTCACCAGGTTTACAAAGATAAGTCTGGATAACCCTTATGTCGCCCTGAACTCCTTGCAGGAGAGGTAGGATACCAGAGTAATAACTTAGAGCTCAATCCAACGGGCCTTACCACGGGAGGTACGCTTATAAAATAAATAATAATAATACATGTATTTATATACCGCCTTTCTTAAGGTCACTAGATTTCTCTAATGATTACAACTCAAGGCGGTTTACATAGGCAGACTTTTTCACAAACCCGAAGGTTTTTACAATTTACAGAATGTTCTATCTTTCAAGAACCACATTCAAACAGATCTTTCTTTCTGGATTTAGCCTTCTTTCTTTAGCCACCCGTCTGTCGTCTGCTGGCTGATGAGGCTTCCCTGCTGCCACCAGAGACGCAGCTGCGTTCAGCACGCTCCTCCTCCCACGAGGCAGCTGAAACTCAGCTTTTAATCAGCCGCAGTTTGCAAGGTCTACAGCTCACACAGACTTCCAGGAGTCTCGAGCTCACGACCTTGAGATCTTCAGTTGTTATCTTCGGGCAAACGGAGGCATTAACCCTCTCGGCTGCCCGGGAAAACATCGCACAAGGTGCCGTAAAGTGCCTTCAACGCCAACGTGCGCCAGCTAAAAAGCCGGCGCAGGAGTGAGTAAACCCATCAGTTGCCCTGCACCCTTGCCGCGAAGAAAGGGGCCAAATGTCCCCTTTCTCCGCAGAGCCTCTCACGCAGTGGTGGGGTTCAGGGGGTTTGCCCAGGTTCTATAGAACCGGTTGTTAAATGTCCAGGCCCCGCCCACTCGCTTACCTCAGTTGGCTTCGGGGTTTTTTTTGCTCTGGCTATGACGTCATAGAACCGGTTGTTAATTTATTTGAATCCCACCACTGCTCTCATGGCTACCTGGCTGCCCTGGGATGCAGCGGTAGCCACCTGGCTACCACTGCATTTCCTGGCAGTTGGGCAGTTCTGGATTGGGCTGCCCTTTAGCCTCAATTAGAATCGGCCTTGAGCTTTTGGAAAGGTGAGGTATAAATGTTTTAAATATAAATAAATAAATTGGGTAACTATTTAGGATTTGTCAGAACCTGGAATTCCTGCTTTTCTCGGGTTTCAGTGGCTGGAGGAGTAGGCAGCAATTTCACCACCCCCTCTACTGATATTCTTCTAGTACAGAGAGGAAAACTATAAGCGAAAATGCAGATGAAGAAGTTTTCTTTAGATAATGGTAGAAGTTTCAAGGCAAGAACTGCAATGGACAGCTTCCAAGAGACTGCATACAGATGGCATTTACAGGAGGCACGAGTGCTGGTGGGTTCTTAGTGTTTCAGACAACAAGCTAAGAGCAGGTGAAGTCTAATTTGCTTTACAAAACAGTGAGCTGTTTTGTACTATCTGTGTATAGGGAAGTTCAAGTAATACAGAACAAACCTTTTTCTCTTACAGTTTAGACAAAAGGTAATTGTTTGCTAAACATCAATGCGTGCAGTTGTGAGTGGGGGTTTACGTAATCCCTAAACCCAAACATAAAATATTTCAGCTGAGCTCAGAAGAATATACACCCAGTGTTGTACATCTGTAAATTTGAATTCTACAGAACTGATGAGTTCTGAACTCATCATCAGAACTGATGAGTAGCAACTTCAAAACTATTCATTTTGCAAATTGCTCCATAAGCCCCTGTTCATTTTGCAGATGTGAATCCAATTCATTTTTTCCACCCTTGTGTGCACACGGTGTTTATTTTACTTAAAATATTTGTATTCCTGTTTTCCCCATCCACTGGAGGTGTCCAAAACAGCTCACAACAGTGCATAAAAATAATGAAAAATTCCAAAAAAAAATTAACTATTAAAAACAGCAACTTCCTAATAACCTCCTCAGAAAACAACCAGAAACTGGGAAGAAAAGAAAAAAAACCGTTCCCTCGGCCAGCAATTTTCAACCTTTTTCATCTCATGGCACACAGAGAAGGTACTAAAATTGTCGAGGCACACCAACAGTGTTTTGGCAATTGATAAGGCACACGGCACTGCTTAGGGGAGGCTTAGATTCCCCACTGGCGGAATGAGTGTTCCACTATTATAGAAGACCCAGCGACAGCTTGATAGTCGTGCCACAGCTGGGCCAGTACAAGCTGCCGTCACACAGCAGTGGCAGCCTTGGATTCCCGTTGCTTCTGGGCCTGGGCTGCAATTCTTCCAGCATGTTGGCAGTGGGGGGGGGGTGCGTTGTTAGAGGGAAAGGACAGGCCGGCGAGTTTCAGAGCAGATCAGGGGACGGATCAGGGAAAAGTGGGAGTGAATCTGAGCAGCAGCGACTTGTGCCAAGATCCTATCCATTCTCCACCCGGTCACTCCCCTTTTCTCTCTATGGACCTGCGCCCAGCTGAGGCCACAGAGGCCTCCGGATGGCCCCGCCCCCATAGCGTACAGCAGTCTTCCTTGGTATGGCTAGATGCTCTAGCGTGGCAAGGGGCAGGGTAGGATTGGGCTGTGAGTTCCATCTTTTATTTTTGCAGGGAAGAAGCAAAAATATTCTGGTTCTAAAATAGCTTGGCTCGCTTCAGCAGCCCGCTGTTCCATATGCTGTATTCAGTAAGATGTAGGTGGAAGATCATGCAATATAAAAATATGTTGGGCTTGTGGGGGGATCTGGAATTGGAAGTGTTCGTATTAATTGGTTTGACCATAAATATAGTTTCAGGCTCATTCCATAAACTGTATTTTCCGTCCAACGCCATGAATCCAGAATTGGGGGAGAGACAGGGGACGGACGGACGGACGGACAGGGAGAGTGGGGGTGGCATGGAAGGGAGTCCACAAATAAACAGCCCAGTTTTCTTCCTGAGCAAAGCTAATTCTTTCAATCCACTTTTTTATTACACTATTTTCCCCTCACTCTATTTAGTGAGCATAAGGATAAATTTCCAAAGCTACCCGGTTGGAAAATAAATGGGTTGGCTGTTTGTCTAGCATTCCAATCTTTGCAAATGTAAATCAGTCCAACTAAACTGCTGCTCCATTTAAAACCTCACAACTTCACAAAACATTAAAGGCCGCCTTTCAATACACAATTTACTCTGTGACAATTCCCTCAGATTTCAGCTTCAAACATCATTAGAAACTGACTGAGTGATAAAAAGCAGGGGGGGGGGTTCTGCTATTAAAGGTCAGGGAGGTCATCGTGTGTAATTATATGTACTTCTTACGGGGTCAGCTACACCAGACACTGCTATTTGAAGGTTAAATTGTTACAATTAAATACATATACAGCCTATTCCCACAGCTACTCTGTTGTTAAATCTACCGTAAACAACACGCATTTTTTTTTTCCCCTGCTACTAATTGTGTCCAAGATGTTGCTGCTTGGAAATTATATGGCGAAAAAGAATATTGTAATCCATTACTGAATTAAACAATACTTTCCAGAGCAAAATGGATAATTAGCCGAGGGGAACTAGTTTTCATCTATCCGCATCAATGCGAAGAAGTTCATTTGGGTTACTCTCTCTGGTTTAATTGGAATGCCATGCTTAGCTCCTCCCAGTATGTTTTTATAGATGCAGCCTTCCCCGCAAACAGAATGTGACCCCCCCCCCCATGCAAAATCACTCATTAGTGAAACTCTTCTATGTGCCAGCAGACCCAGGGTGGAGGGGGGGAATGTGTGCGTGAGTGCGTGTGTGTCCCCTTTCTCCACGCTGCATTTCAAGAGAAGTCTATTTTTAAAAATGAATCAATTGTGGAAGCAATCCATGAGCTCAGGCCACACTTAGTGTGAAATTAGTTTGGCTGCATAGAAGGGCTGATTCACATGACCCT
Source organism: Lerista edwardsae (assembly GCA_029204185.1). Taxonomy (NCBI): domain Eukaryota; kingdom Metazoa; phylum Chordata; class Lepidosauria; order Squamata; family Scincidae; genus Lerista; species Lerista edwardsae. Next base: position 1,052,606 of record JAJKFI010000051.1, read on the forward strand.
GGAAGGGGCCCAAAACATGGATGGGGGGGGGATATGGGCACAATGAAGGCACCCCAAGACCTTTCGGGTGGTCCAATGTTTACTGTTCCACTCCATTATTTATTTTATTTTATGTATTTTTTTACCGCCTTTCTCCAGATTTCACTGGACTCAAGGCGGTTTACATGGGCAGGCTGTTCATAAACCCCATTTTTCAATTGGGGTTTTTACAATTATTGTTCTATGTACCATATTCACAGAACCCTCAATTTCTTCAGATGTTTCCCTTTCAATGTGTGGTCATGATCCTGCCTGCACTCTTGCACCTTCTGAGCCTTCACAGTCCACCACCATCATTCTACTGAATTCAAATTAAACAGTGGGATAGGAATATTTCTATCAACTATATCCCCACAAAGCGAAATGGCCAGTCCTGATCCACTTTTGGCAATCTTCACATCTGTCACATCTGAGCCTGTAGAAGTGCATGCTCAGTTTATAAATATACACAATATAAATGCTGACCATTTGCTTCAGTTTCATTGGAAGTGTATTCTGTTGAAAGTGTAAAAGGTGGGTGCAGGAAACCAGATCCTTGATAGTCTAAACCATAATTAATTTAATCTGAGGTATACCAGGAGGAGATACACTTCCATGGTAAACATGTGCTTTGCGTACTGGACATTGGCAAGGAGCTGGCATGAAGCTACATAGCCCAGTGATTTGCCTCTGTAAGGCAGCTTTGTCTTCACTACTGTGCAAGAAGGATGGCGGCAGTTGGAGAGGATTCAGAAGAACTGATGAAGAATCTAGTAAAAGGATTGATGTCATAGGTCTGCAAGCAAAAACTGGCCTTCCAAGGGTTCCCTCTTTTTCACCAGCCTGTGAGTTGCACACAGGTGCCTCGCAGGCCCTTTGGGGTAAAAAGAGGCTTTAAAATCAGTACAGGAGTTCAGTGGTGGGATTCAAATAAATTAACAACCGGTTCTATGACGTCATAGCCAGAGCCAAAACAAATAAAACCCCGAAGCCAGCCGAGGTAAGCGAGTGGGTGGGGCCCGGCCACTTAACAACCGGTTCTAGAGAACCTGGGCAAACCCCCGAATCCCACCACTGCAGGAGTTGAATTAAGCCTGTTGAGCTACATTCACCCCTAAGCTAAGTCTTGGGTATCACCTGATTTGGCTTGTCCCGCTGGACGTCTCTGCCAGTAACTGGTCTTTCAGGCAGCATACTCTCATCTGTTGATCCCAACATTTGGGGATTTCCAAGCCACCCTCTCTCAGCCTCATCACCCCAACTGCAATTTGAGGATGACAACAACCGTGGTGTATCTTATGTGATCATAGTAAGGGATCCAGTGCGCGCGCGCACGTACGCACTATATATGTGTGTGTGTGTGTGAGAGAGAGAGAGAGAGGTTTTCTTTGACTACTTGTATTGTTAGGTAAAGGCAATGTCCTCAAGTTGCACATGGGCAAGAACTCGTAGCTGGCACATGTAGAAGGATGCAAGATTGATCATAGGACAGTTCAGACAACTCCTGAATTCAGGAAGTGGCATAGTACCCACTTGCCACCTGGCTGTGCGTTTGCATTGGTCTACAAGAGGGCCCTCTGCACGTACAACTGTACATATAGAGGACTCCTCCCCACCATTTGGAGCGCTGATTGGCCAGGGTTTCAAACTGTGGGGAGGAATTCTTAACGTCTACAGATGTTCTCAAAGAGAGCTGTTTGCGAACAAATGCTGATCACATAACCACCCAAGGGGCATGGCTAGCAAGCAGGTTAGCATCAGGAAGTGTGGCTACTTGGTGCAGTCCCAATCCTGTGCTCATTGGTTGTGTGTGCAGATGGAAATCCAAAAAGGGCTTAAATGATCCATTGTACTTAAATGATCCATTGATCCATTGTAGAGGGATACTTCCTCTATTCAAAAATGTTCACTTGGTGAAACTGATTCTTTAAGATAAACTCTCTGATTTTTCTGGGGAGAGGGGAGGTCTTTGGTAGAAGGCAAAATATAATTAAACCTTCTGTGTTCTATTTTTACCCCTCTCATATTTCCAGATTTTGCGTGGGAGACAAATTTTTCTTAAAGAACAACATGATTCTGTGCCAGACGGACTATGAGGAAGGTTTAATGAAAGAAGGTTACGCGCCCCAGGTTCGCTGACCCGATGCCTCGCCGCTCAGAGTACCACAGTCCTATTTGTATTCTTATTCTTCTTGCTCAACGTGTATATACGAAATGATGGCGGAAGCTACTGAATAGCGTAGTTATAGGGAGACAGGATGGTCGTGTGGAATAAAAGACGGACCGCAACTATATGTAGTGGAAATTGCACCAGTTCACAGTTGAATGTTTATTAAAAGATAATGTACATACTGCTGGAGTTTTTTCTTGGCTTGCTGTTGAGTTCTGATTTTTTTTCCCTCCTCCTTTTTGTGTCATTTGGCATGAGATGCTTATTTTGGACTAATGTATATAATGTATTGTAATATTTGAAGCACAAATGTAATACAGTTTTATTGTGTTACCATTTGTGTTCCTGTTTGCTTATTTGTATTGTTGCATTTAGTACAATCTGTGTCTAAACTTCCCTGTATATTTATGCTTTCTGTATCTACCAGCTATTTTGAAAGAGCTGTATCTTTCTAGTAAAAAGAAAAAAAGAATTTTAAGAGCCAATCCCATCCATTATTCTCCATTTTAAAAATTTTGCAAATGCTACTGACACTTGGACTAGTGGATTAGAAATGATGGCCAAGGTCCAGCCAAAGTTAAGCACTTTAAAGTCCCATGAACTTCAGTGGGCTGTATTTAAGCGTGTGCTTGACTCTCCCACTGAAAATCAGTGGGATTTAGTGCTCAACTTTGAACTTGATTACAATTCTAGCGGTATTGCTCCTTTAGTTGCTGCAGTTCAGAGTAACTCTGCAAGCTTTTTTTTTTTAAACAAAAAAATTAGGTGGTATTTTAGCTATTTTATTTTGCAGGTTTCATCAAGAATGTGTGTTGTCTTGCTACAGAATTTCAGATCCATGTGACTAGGTTGGGGGGTTTTCCCCACTCATCCTGATTGACAGGCATTTTCAAATTTATGGAGCAGGTGGTTTAATTATTTTGGGGCTCCTGTGCTCCGTAGGCTTCCCAAGAAAACATGTTTGCTTGTTTCCAGTATAACTGGGAAGGAGAAGCGGAGCCCCAATGCAAATCAGTGCCTTTGGGTGTCATGTAATATATTTATAAATATATATTTCTGAAGTTATTTTAATGTAGGATAGTGATTTCTGCTCCTGTACAGAAACGTTATTTTAAAAAAAGATCAGTGTCTTGTCCAGACTTGCTCTGGTGTGGGCCTGGCGTAACGAAGAGACAGCCTCCTTCCCTGTGGTTCAGCATCGTCTCTAAATTTGACCAAGGGCGCCCTCTGCAGGTGGCCTTCTGTGTACCAACCAACTCGGGACAGCTGGTCCAGGCCGAGAGGCTTTCCTAACGGCTGCCCCACAACTAGGGAAACTGGAGCCTCGCGGGAGCGACACCATCTTTCAGAAGCATTGCAAGAGCTTTTGATGTAGGACGGCATTTTGGAGAACGGAAATGAAGAACCCCCAGTAGCTTGCTGAGGTTTTTAGCTTCTGTTTCTTTGTTAGATGTGTTTATCAGAATTTAAACTGAATATTGTATTCTCTGTTCCTTAATTTATTGTTATCCATTCCAAGTTGTTGGGGTGGGGCAGTCTAATAATAAATAAAATCTAAGGATTGGATGGCAATTCTCTCCAGCTAGTGCTTCTCAACTCACCACCACCATTCTTCAGCCAGCGGGCAGTTGCCTAATCACTCACCACCACCCCCAACTACACAAGGGGCTGCTGTGATCACTTCTTGCACTCCCATCCAGAATCTGCTTTTATGTTTTCCTTCTCTGTTATTCCCACTTGGCCAGTCCATGCAACCCTTTCAGCCAAACTGGTGGTCATACAGGAGGGCTGTTAAGACCCGAGTCATCCTATTGGTTCTTTGTACCTGCTGTTAATTGGCAGTTCCAGTGCTGCATGGAGGGTTGATCCATGATCCTCTGCAAGGAACACATGACATACGAAGTAGCCTTACCCAAACATACCAATGCTCTGTTTAAGCTAACAATGTCTACACTCGTCTGCTGTAGATTTTCACACAGGTCTTTCTCAGCCCTAGTCGGAGGTACCAGGGACTTAACCTGGGGCTTTCTGCATGTCATAATGATAGGATACCTGCTTACATGCATTGTCCCACAGAGCTACAGTTGCGTAGGAAGGATGGCCAATTGCATTATCTGATCACTTGTCCATTTGCTAAATGTGTCCACCTCCGTGAAATCACAAAGGACTCTGGAACTTATGGGGTTAGGAGATGTAGCACAGGATACATTCACATCAGAAGCCGTGCTGGTAAAGAAGGTCAATTTTGTAGCTGACCGTAGCAAATTTATTGATGCACCTGAGTGAGTGCAGCAGTTCAATTTATGGTGACAAAAACAATGGCTAAGTGGGATGTCTATGTACTGAGACACATTAACTCTCGGGGGTTGAAAACAGACAACTTGGAAGGACTGTTGCCTTCATGCACAGCTTGTGGACTCCCTGATGTAGCACAGTGGCTAAGACTGCAATCTTATACACACTTTCCTTGGAGTAAGCCCCACAGAACGGAATAGAAGTTATTTCTGAGTCAACACATCTAGAATTGTGCTATAGGAGACTGGCTTATAAATCAGGACTTTCCTGGTTCACATTTCACCTCTGCCATTAACTTGGTAGGTGACATCAGGGAAGCCACTCTCAGCCTCAGTCTTTCCCAGCTGTAATATGGGGATAATAAAACCTTGTAAGGGTTAAATCAAGATAATTAGATATGAGTCACTTTGCGTGCTCAGAAAGTACCAAATGCTGTTACTGAGTTAGAGTAGTGGTTCTTTAAGATTCTGAGATGGGGGAGATACTTATACATACGTATAAGGAGATAAAAAGGTTTCCCCACGACCGAAGGGTCTAGTCGTGACTTGACTGTTGGGGGCGGTGCTCATCACCATTTCAAAGCCTGTAGAGCCGGCGTTTTGTCCGAGGACAAGCTTCCGTGGTCATGTGGCCGGCATGACTACGTCGTAGTGCGCAGAACGCCATTCCCTTCCCACCGAAGTGGTCCCTATTTATCTACTTGCATTTAGGTGCTTTTGAACTGCTAGGTTGGCAGGAGCTGGGACAAGCAACAGGAGCGCACTCCATCGCGCAGTCTTGAACTCCCAACCTTCCAGTCGGAAAGCCCAGCAGCAGCGAATTAACCCGCTGCACCACCACGTCCCTTATAAGGAGATACATACCTAAAAGAAAGATGGTAATATTAGTATTGAGGGACAAAGTAGAAATGTGACACTGTACCACCAATTTCACTTCAAGCTTCCATGCCTAAGTTAATACCTTGTTTCATTACATTCCATAGTCTGTATAAAATGGATTTTATGACTTAAAAGTCCTTACGGACTCTCAGTCCTTTTCAAGAGCACCCTGCACAAGGACCCAGAACGCTCTGCAAAGCCGTGTGTTACTCACATGTTGCCACAAGCGTCTGCCCAGCAGATCACCTGCCTTGTCCGGCTGCTCTTCTAACCAGCTTCTGGCAAAGTTGTGCACCACAGAGAACTGCTCAGCTCAGAGGCCAGGGGAAGGGAAGCCAGAGGGCTGCTTGGACAAGCTTGATGGGGAATGGGCTGTAAGGAAGAATTGGTTCTTTGCAGTCCTAAGGAGGATGTTCGCACTTATCTCCAGGGTTGTCTGTCTTCATTCCTTTCTTGGAAGCTTTTCTCACCTCTGTTGAAGGAAAGATTCAGACAACTGGAAGCTTGGCAGGAGCCACTAGAAAGCTTCAAGCTGATGGTTTGCATTAGCCTTCCTCCACATGATTCAGCCCACATTGCCACCATTTCAGTAGCATCCTACTGGGGGGTGTAGCACTAAGTTTTGCAAGGCGTCTTACCTTACTGTGTAAGCTGCTCCTGTCCATCACTGTTGTAGCCAATCCAAGGAAAAGCAATGCCTTAGTGTTGTTACTTACTTAGCAGCAAGGGAGGGGAGCTATTTACACAGCAAGGTAAGGCTCCTTGCAAAACCTAGCTCTCGGGCCCCCTCCCACATAGGGATGCTACTGCACCATTTCACCGCAATCTCAACATCTAAGGACATAGCAGGTTTTGGGGTTTGTTCTAATTGTCATTAGACAATTCTAATTCCATGTGATCATGAACTTGCCTCGGACCTGAAGATCTTTGTTTAATTCCTACACGTGGGTTACTATGAACTCATTGGTCTGATTCTAATGTCACAATTGCTTACTAACATCACTTCTTACTGACAGTGCAATCCTATGCGTGGTTTTTTTTTTTTCAGGGCTTACTCCTGTGTGCCTGTGCCTAGGACTGCAGCCTTACTTTAATGTCTCACATCAGCCCCCAGTCCAGTAAGAGACTAGATGTGCATGTCTTTCTGTGCCGATCTCTAGCTGGATGGATTTGGGGCTTATCAGTCTGCTGAGGTTGTGGGCATAGCCCCATTCACTACATTGGTGACAGCAACGCTCACCTAGGGGGTTAGGGGTTTGGATTCAGTCCTCTCCCATGCCCTCTTATGTCCAAGCAGCTGTTCAGTGTTGTTGCTAACTGATCAGCTGGGTCTGCCCCCCCCCCACTACTCCATACATGACATCACTTTTCAAAATCAGATTTCTCAATCTTAAAAAAATAAAGCACATGTTCATTCTTTAAAAAAAACGCAAGATCTGGCAGGGCAAAATCCTTTACAGTTGTTGCAAAAGGTAACATGCCATTTTGCATCGCAAGGCAAGCTGTGCACCTGGCACCCAACTCAGTGCGGAGTTGTTCGGGAGGCAGGGGTGATGGGAGCAGGCCAGAGAGTGGGCGGAATGGAGTAGGGAGGAGAGTGGATAAGCACCACTTGTCTCCTATTCCCCATTGGCCTCAATCCCCTAGTCCACTCGGACTTGCACCAGCTAAATTACTGGTGCAGGCCTGAGCAGTGCCATTTGGGCAATGCAAGCTTATCCCAGGCAAGGGAACAAATGTTCCTTTACCCAGAGAGATTTCCGAGACTTCCTCCCCCCTGCCACCCCAGCAAGATGCAGCGCACACTCTGGTGGTACAGCTGCTTTGGCACAGAAGATTTAGGTAGGATTGGCTGCCCAGCACACATCTTTTCACAATCATGCTTGTGAAACACATATGGAGTTCTGTGGGCACAACTAAGGAAAATCTCACACACGCACGCACAAGAACAACAATTAGACAAACAGATAATGCAGTTGGCCAACAGCAGTGAGGGCATTTTCAAAAGACTGCAGTATAAACCTTATCCAGCCCACTTCATCATATCCCTTAAACAGAGAAAGTGCACTTCCATCGTCTAAACATCACGGCATAAAAGAAAATGGAATAGCAGCTGATTTCCTGACATGTTTCCTTTCTGCTCTAGAACCACTGGTCAAGTGCATGCACATCAGGAATTCGACCAACACCAGCATTATTGAAGGGAAGGGAAGCCACCCTACACGCAGACTGTCCTGGCAAAAAGAAAATCCATGTTCTCCCCAAACTCACTTCCATCCACTTCAGAGGAGCTTGCCTAGGAGAAACACAAGGGGCAGATTGTTCCCCTCCCCCTCCCTCCAATGAGAGTGTGCGCCAAGGTCGCAGAACCCAATTTTAAAGCGCAATCCTAACCTGGAGTTAGGCCAGCACAAGGGACACCATAAAGCACATTTGGACCACTCTCGGAGTCAGGGAGGATGGCTCACGTCTGTGCGCTGGCCTCTCTGACTCTGAGAGTGGTCCAAACATACTTTACGGTGTCCCTTGTGCCGGCCAAACTTTGCTGGCCTAACTGTGCCGGCCTAACTCCAGGTTAGGATTGCACTCTGAATCATTTAACTTTTCAACAGATTTTCCAAGATGTTGAGAAAAAGTGAGCTCAGAATCTGACAATATGCAGGCAATGTAAACAAACCATCATTAAGTCAGATCAGGTATGGAGACCCTTCAGAGTTTCTATGGTACCTGAGTATCCATTCTAAGACCCCACAGATAGGAATTGGTCAGGAGTGTGCAGATGTGACAACAAACATGAGCCACTTTATTTACTTACGCTATTTTTGTCCTACCTTTTGACTTAAAAGTCCTCAAGGTGGCTTACAAATATGAAATCATGTAAGAGAAAACCACTGTCTGATTTCTCCCTCTGCTGCAGTCAGGAGGAATGACATGCAGGCTCTGTTTTCTAAGCAGCAAAGAGCCAGGTGACAGCTGCTTTCAGGCAGGTTGGTGGAGGGGGCCCTGCTCTCTGTGCTCCCTCCTCTGCAGCAGATGGACAGAATTTTTTGTATTCTCCCCTATCCAGGGTGTATCAAAGCCTACAGACTGAGTCCTACCCTCCATCCAGGATTCTGTTCTGAACCGTAGCAGAAAGGGAGGCAGGCGCTTATGTTGCTCCTTTGTTCTTAGTCTACAATCCAGAATAATCTATATTAGTGGTTCCCAAACTGTGGGTTGGGACCCACCAGTGGGTTGCAAGCCAATTTCAGGTGGGTCCCGAAGCACCTAGAGTAGCCATATGGGAAGATGGGATGGCTGTGCGGTTGTTTTGCTTGTGTCAAGATTGTAAATAGGCTTTTTTATTCTTTCCGATTCACTTTGCTATCGGAAAATGGTTGAGAAATAACCCAATTTATTGCTGCGCTCTCAGGAAAGCAGCAGGCTCTGGCGTCACAATGACAGCACTTCAGGCTATGACATCACTTCTGGTGGGTCCATGAAAGATGGTCATTGTTAAAAGTAGGTCCAGTTGCTAAGAAGTTTGAGAACCACTGATCTACATATATTATAATCTGCAAAAGAGTCACTTTCAAAGTTGAAGCACAGCTGGTTTTAGTTACGCTGCGCACAAGGCTCAAGGCAGTGTTTCTCCTGCGCCATTGCTGTCCGTCTCCTCTGGTCCCACAGCACACCTGAGACCCGGTTGAAAACCGCTGGGTTAAAGGTATAGGCACACTGTCCCTGTTTGAATCTGGTAATGGCCCTCTGGGCAGTGGTGTCATCTAAATGATTTAACAACAGGTACTCACTTTTGATTGGCACATGTCAGGACCCGCCCACCGGAAGTGACGTCATAAGCTGGAAGTGATGTCGTGGCAGGAAGGGACATGAAAAAAGCCCTTTTTGAGGCCTCAGACAATTTTGAACTGACCCAACAGTTGCAACAGTATTCCACAGCACCCCCAGAACATGTTAAGGAGGCCTGGCATCATGTTAAAGTGACCCAACAGTTCCAAAACCCCAGAGCATCTCATTTTTCAGTGGCAAGGCAAGGCAAGGCTCCACTCGCTGCCTGCCTGCCTGCCTGCCTGCCTCTGAGAACATGCAGGCAACTCAAACTCAAACGTGCAGGAAATTCAAACGTTGCAGGGGGCGGAGTCAACGAGTGGGTGGGCGAATGGGCGGGGCCAACCGTAATCCTAGGAACCGGTACTCACGTACCCCCGCGTACCCCCTGCATGACATCACTGCCTCTGGGGAATCTAATATTCACGTTTTCTTGGTGTTCCACAATAAATGATTCCATGTTTATCTGTTCACACTGTATCTTGTTTGATGTAGGGCCTCGGAAACTGAGAAAGCTCCTAAGGGGCAGTAGCTAAAAAAAAAAAAAAAAAAAAGTTTGAGCATGGCTGCTCTAGCCCACATTACATCCCAATTATATCGTGAAGGTCGCCTCAAAGCCTTGCTGATTCAAATTGGATCTGTTAAAACAGATTAATTTTGGATATCCAGCAGATGTCCTCCAAATTAATCCATTGAAAAAAAATTCCATTCAGAATCCCACTTGGCAGGAGGAGAATCTTCACCTATTACTTGTGAGAAATATTGTAGGAGGAGTGATCTTTGTACAAAGAGAGGCAATGAAAAACCAGGCCCAGCTGTGCAGTGGGCCACTTCCCTCTGACGCACTCCAAATGCCCTTCAGATGACTGATCTCTCCTGGATCTGGGGCTGAGGATGCTCTAGGAAGAACACTCGCCATCTTCCTCCTCTTCAGCTTGACATTGGGATGAAAGCTCCCAGAAAACTGCTCATGTAATCAATGCGTTCAGAGAGTTATCCAGCACAAATTACTCATTAACTAAATAGCACATAATAAAAAAAGAACAATTAATTAATGAGTCACCCTCAGATCACTTTGATTACAACACTGCTTGGTTGAAATGGGATGTTAGAAGAGGAGCTACCTCTATATCAGTGGTTCTCAAACTTCTTGGACCAGGACTCACTTTTTAGAATGGCACTTGTGTTGGGACCCACCAGAAGTGATGTCATTAAACTGGAAGTGATGTCATAGCCGGAAGTGCCATCATCAAGCAGAAAGTGCTATTAGCGTGGAGTAATCAAATGACACTCCTAGAACGCAAACTGGAATTCCTGGACTGAAGCAAATGCACAACCATGAAACATCTTTAACAGAAAGCAAAATTAGGACAAAATGTTATGTAAAAGCGCTGAGCTAAGAATCATTTTTTTAAAAAACCTCACTTGAAAATTCAAACTGTTAACATTCACAAAAGGAATATAGCAAGAGTAAGATCTGCAGCTTTCAAGAAGGCGGTCCCAGCTTTCTGTGATCCACCTGACATCAGGTCGCAACCCACCAAGTGGGTCCCAATCCACAGTTTGAATAACACTGCTCTATATAATGAGTGGTTGGCTCCAAATCTACACTGAAAATTTTCATCTCAGCACCTGGAGGACAGAGATGAAAGGGAAGCCAAAATCCCTGTCAATGTGAGGACTTCTGTGTAAAGTGCCTGCTAGCTGGCTAATGAGATTTTGCCCACCTCTGAAATCTGCTTCCCCATCTCTGAAATGCCCTCCCTCAAAACGGAGCAGAAGGTCAGGGATCATTTTCCCCTCAGCCAATCCAGCTTGATGCACACGTTGAGAGGTGTATCAGTCACTATTCAGGGTCGTCAAGGTCATCAACATCTTGGTGGAAGTCTTGACCCCTAATTATGAGATGAGGGGTCCCTAATCACCGCCCTTCCTGTTTCCCCATCACTTTTTCTTTTGGACCATCCAGCTGACTTCTATTCTCGTCCTGTTGTGCCAAACTCCCTCTCTGTAATCTTAGGGCCACAGTAGACTAATTAGCTTCCATTCTATCACCTAAAACCATTGTGCCCTGACGTAAGGCACCACTAAACCCCACCACCAAGCAAAAAGCAGTCAGCTTGCCTGCTCAGCCACACCGGCCCTCCTCCTCCTCCAGTTGGTGGCTCCAGGGACGTGGCAGCCAGACACTAATTTCAGCAGTGTGCAACAGCAATCTCCAAGTATCCTCTGTACAATCCATTAGTCAGTCAACCCATTCATCACACTCTCAATCACACCTTGCAAACCCCTCTTTCCACTCTTCTCTCCAAACAATCCTCTTTCTACACCCACACCTGTCAAACAATCAAGCTCCCTCCTTTATTCCCCAGGTCCTCATCATCCAACTAGGCTGCAGCTATGAACTAGCTGCAGGCAAAGGCTCTGGGGTTAACCCTGTAATTCCTAGCTGACATAGACAAGGGTCCACTGCTGATACCATTCCAAATGTCCTTGGGATAATCATCCTCATATTCCAATACACCTCCCTCCCATTGGTCAGTCCCATTTCCCCACAAGGGAGAACAAGTATTTGCTCTAGGGCTATTGCAGAGAAGAATGGCCCCATGTCTAGTGCCCTTTTTCTAGGATTGCGTGCCAAATCTCACTGGTATCAGCACGTCCTGGTGGCCACCACATCACCATGACCAGTTCAGACAATAGTGTAACTCTCTCCTTGTCCCACATAATTAAGGATGTGCTCCCTTGTGTCGTTGGAAATCCTGGTCCATGTTTTTTCATGGTCAGCTCAATTGAAGCAGAAAGACACACACTACAGAGCTGAATGCAACACAATGGCTGATTCAGGAGTTCTGCTACACCAGAATGTATTTGATTTAAAATATGTATACCTCATTTTGTAATTTTTTTAAAAAAAAAAAGTTTAGGCAGCTTACTAAGAAAATCTAAGACAATAAACAAACAACCTTAAATCCTTTGCTTAGATTAAAAACAAATGCTGGGTTTTCAAAAAAAAAAAAAAAAAAGGTCAAAATGGCAAGGACACTGACATAATAAACAGAACCACAAACAGCAAAAGCAGAATGCATTAAAAGCCTGGGCAAATAAATAGGAATCAAGAGAAATACCAGGTGAGTTGCTATCAAGAAGGCCCGTTTTCCAGTTACCACTAAAACATGAAGGCCAAATTACTTCAAACTAAGGATAGCCGGAGGTAGGTTTTATCAGTATTTTATTCCATCTGCGCAGAGGGCTGCCTCGGAGTCTCACGACTAACTTCCTGAGGACCAGCCCCGAAAAAACATATTACAAGAAATTATATACTTGAAATTACGCAGGCATCTCATAGGAAAAGGAGCAACATTATAGGTCAATGTAAGGAAAACACAGGGCGTTACTTCCTACGTAATTAGAGAAGGATACAGTTACAAGTCAGAATACAATTCAATTGCTAGATGTCAAACTGACCCAAACTCACTTGTAGTTTACATTCTCTCTCTCTCTATCCTTCCTGGCTGGCACAACAGAGAGGCGCCATCCCAAGGACTCTTTGCCCAAACTTCTTGAATCTTGTTTCACCCCAAGCAAAGCAAACTTGTTTACAGAAGCGGATGCAAAGTCCTAACCTTCAAGCTGGGTTCTAACCAAACGCTATCCTGCATAAGCCAGTACAGATATTTTATGAGACACTAAAATCGTCCTGTAACACCACCCATCTCATCTCAGATGATTTGGGGGGGGGGCAGGGTGTACCCAAAGGAAGGCCTCTGAAGATTATCAACAGAAAGATAAACTCATTTCAGAGCAGGAGGTTCTTTGGGTAAGCGGGTACCCCTAGGCCCAAATTCTCTAGCTTGATGTTCTGAAGATGGCAATACGATACAGATATCTTGTTGTCTTGAGTGCTCCCTGAGGCATCTGGTGGGCCACTGTGACGTACGGGAAGCTGGACTAGATGGGCCTTGGCCTGATCCAGCAGGGCTCTGCTTATGTTCTTAAGGATGTAACACAAGCTTTTAAAAAAGATGACAAACCAGCAAACAACTTACCATTGCTAGAAAACACACTCCCATTTTCAGCAACAGATTCAAAAGCCACAGATTGTGAAATATGGTTGGTAAGAACAGGTTTTTGCAAAGCTCCTTGTTACCTCACGTTTTCTCCCCTCAACCCCCGAGAGAAAAACCTAATAAAAGAACACAAAGTCACCACCTAAAGTTCCTACACTAGCTTGGTTAAATGCCATTCCACAAAGCTTATAGTGTAATTATAACAGTTCCCTTAGGTAAGTAAGAAACATCTGTTAGTAACACATAGCAGGTGTTAGCAATTACACATACTGATTTTTTTTACCAAAAAAAATGGTTTTAATTAAAAAGAATTCTGTTTTCTGAAAAGCAGGGCATTCAAAGTCCAAGCACACTTTTGTTGGTGTATGTCTATATAATGCAATACACAAACTTAGATAAAGTGATTTTTTTTCCAAAGAAGAAAGGAAGAAATTAAACAAAATTAGCAAGAGAGTTGCATTGTGTGATAGTTGCCAGATCATGGCAATCCAAATGACATTGTGATTCAGTGCAGTTCATTCTCACTTTCTTTTAAATCCACCCAATTTGTAATCCAGAATTCCTGAATTTAAAGTGTTCATCTGATCATTGGATAGCCAAGCAAAATTATTTGAGCAAAAGCTATATGAATGCACTTCAGAAACTAGTGTAATATCCAAGCTGGAGAAGCAGGCACAAGAAACATTGTATTTAGGGCCAGTAGTGGGATCTGCAAATGAAGACGTGGAACGCTGGGCGGGACTTACACGGGACTTACGTGCGATTGGCTGCCCGTCCGCTCCGCTCCAACGCCCCCCCCGCTCACTGCGCGGGCTGCCCTGGCCTCGGAGGGGGCGCCTGCTCGCCCGGGGGGGA
>JAJKFI010000051.1:1074568-1097667 GCA_029204185.1 Lerista edwardsae
TGTGTGTGTGTGTGTGTGTGTGTGTGTGTGTGTGTGTGTGTGTGTGTTAAAGAAATTGCCAGAGAGTTTGCATCTTAAACTTTCATAGACTTAAACAGGGAGGTCTGTCATTAAATTCAAAGTAAAATATGTTTAATAAAAGCCCCTGTTTTGCCTTGGGCAATATTGGCTGCACAGACTCTGCTGAATTTTCTGACTTAAAATAGCTCTCTTCTTGGGTAAAAGAGCTTTTCAGAATCCAGACACACATACTGAGATGGGAAGAATGTCATTTTCCCCCTCCTTGATGTTCAGTTTTAAATAATGGTAATAACATGCAGCACCATATACTTGGAGTGGGCGGGCCGCAGACTCAGAACTTGACTAGTTTATACGCACATTGAGGGCCTGCACCCATCAGAGCACCAAGCCTTGACTGAATCCTTAATACTGGTTGCAGCCATAGTTTCCAGTATATCACTGGGACAGGTGGAAACCTCAGGGAGGGCCCAGTGCAGAGCATGCCCTAAAAACCCTGGCAGCCTCAAGCTGGACACTACATGCACCAATGAATAATGGCAGGACACAGCGCCTCACACAGAGGTGTCACATCCATAGGACTCATGTAGCGGCTGCCATGGGCACCAGTAAGGGAGTTGGGTGCGCCGGGGAAGAAAGCGATGCAGAGCTGGGCCCTTTTGCCACCCCCTGCCTCCATTACATTCCAAAATGGAGCAATTCCGGAAGCAGGGAGCATGGCAAAGCTGAGAACACAAGAAGAGCCCTGCTGGATCAGACCCACCAGTGGATCAACTGCTGGATCAGTGGCCCACCAGGTGCCTCAGGGAGCACACGAGACAACAAGATGCTTTTGTCAGTGCCCTGCCCCAGGTGCAATCAGAGCTTGCTCCGGCTCTGCCTCCACATGGAGGCCTCCACATGAGCCCCCTATGATTCTGCAATCACTGTACCCTCCAATGATGATGCTATAATTGTGCACAGCATAGAGACCCCATATTGAGAGGCTAGTTTGCCATAGCAGAACTATGTTACACAGTCACAAAGGGCTACATGGCCCTAGCTGGGCTACATTTTGGGTTGGGAAAAGGAAAGCAGCCCAGCATGCTGAGATCTCTATCAAAATGAGGTGTGTCGTTTTGTGTGTTGTTGGCAACAGGACTCTCTTTCAACCCAGTCCAAAATTGCATTTGTTAGTTAAAACGTACTGTGCAGTGAAGCAAAATAAAGCCCAGAGTGTAAATGGTATTTGTACACAGTAACGGCATGGATTGTATTTTCCAAATCATAAAACACAGCAGGGGAGTCTGGTTATCTTTAAGTGGGGGGAGGGAGAAATCAATCCTTTGGGATCTTATAAATCATAGCCAGATGCCTATAATCCCCCAGAGGTGTGATTATCTCATGACAGCCGCTTTCATTGGAGCTGTCTTATTGCAACCACTAAAAAAAAAAAATCTTTATTGCGTAAGAGGGAGCAGTATTCGTGTCATGGGGCGGGGGGGGGGAATGAATTCAGAATCCTTAGCAATTATGTTAACTAAATCTTTCCACATTCACAGAGTAGTCTGCCCCTTTGCTCCCTCTGACCAAAACGTTGCTAAAATGCAAGACATTTTAACAAATATCAATAAATAATTGTGTGTAATGGGATGACAAATTCTGATTTTCCGTGATACATAAAAGAGGGAAGACAGATGCAACATTTTAAATGTAAAGGAGGTGGCTTGAACGCATCTTCACAGCCCTGAAAATACATGCACAGTCTTCTAACTCAGAGTGGTTTTTTGGTTGGAAAATAATACCTAAATATTCTAAATGAATGAATCAAACATCCTCTCGGCTTGCACAGAAAATGCCCATTGCAAAAGCCAAGTTTTTATCGGTTGCAAAAGCTATAATCCTATACCCACTTTTCTGGAAGTAAACTCTACTGAAAGTCAGTGAGGTTTACTTATGGGTAGACATGCATAGGATTGCACTGTAAAAGACTAATGATGTGGGGACAAGACGGGCCTCAGTTAACAAAAAGTGGGCATGGCCTTCCAGAGTATGGGGGCCACCACCTTTACAGCTCTTCACTTCCAAAAGGAGACCAAAGACAGCAGAGTTTCCCTGAGGACCATGTGAGAGTATAGGGAGCTAGTTCGGGTGAATAGCCCAACTAGTCCAGCCTGTATCCTCAAATTGAATTTTTAAAAATTAATAAAATTATTAAGCCCATTGTGTTGTTTATCATATGAAAGCTCATGAAAAGACCTTTCAAAGATCACTCCCAACTCTATATCTCAACCAGTGTCCGATGTACAGCTAGTTAAATTATCACTAGCTTGCCATTTTTTTTATAAAGTTTAAAAAATAAAAATTTATTTTTTTCTCTTAAAAATGTGAAAAATGCATTTCTTCAATAACTATATAGGATCTTGATGACAAGTTTCATCAAAATCTAAGAACGTGAGGTGGAAAAACATTATTGTGATAATTTGACACGAAATGATCTGGATGTCCCCTGATTCTAGTGTTGTATGGGAAAAGAACTTTCCTCTATCAACTCTATCCATCCCATGCATAATTTTATATTGCTTTATATGTGGGGGGCACATCCTAAGCTACACAAATCCTCTACCCACTATTGCCACAATGACATGAGTTTGGAAACACGGGGGTAAATGTGGCCAACAAAATCCTCACAGAACTTCCCACATACGGCAGGATTGATTTTTCACACACACACACACACACACACACACACACACACAAGGAAAACACTGTATGTGAAGAAGCCCTAAAATCAGGTTTAGAGGTGAACAAGTCCTTTTTGAATATTGGTTGACTATAGCCACTTCATTTAAATGAGAAGCAGCTTCTGACATTAAAAAAAAATGTTTTTAACTTAAACTACAAACGAGTACACTGGACATATAGCCTCTTTCCCCCAGTAAGCTGCCCGTTGACAAATCATCTGTGTTTAGAATAGACCTAATTGTCAAATCAGCTGGGTCAGAGGTTAATACCAAACAGTCTGCTTTTTGCCTCTTAAGCTATCTATCTCCCAGTTGTGTCTGACCTGTGAAGTACTTTGAAATGCTGCTCAAAGTGATACCAAGGAAAAGCAGGCGGCGGGAGTAGCATCGCACGGGTTTTTTTCCTCAGAATTACCTCAAAGTCAAATATTAGCCATTAACTCCCTTGACCCGATCATCTTTGAAAGACAGGTGAAAAGCGGAAGGCAGACCTAAGACTCTTTTATTATCTTCAGCACTGACATAATCTTAATTGTTTTCATCATTTCTTTTTTTTCTCAAAAAGAAGAGAAGACGTAAGTGGATTTCAGAATGTAGGCTGCAGAAGAAATGATAGTTTTAGGATAAGCTATGATCAACCCTCAAAAATCCATCAGCATGGGAAAAAGGTTTTATAACAGAACAATCTTTGACTTCACATTCTGAGAGGAGTCTCAAGAATTTGAAACCCAAATACACTAAATTACCTATCAGCAAAACAAGGCTGCGCAGTTCCATTCTGGCACAACATGGCTACTATTACACCAGCCCTGAATAAGCGCTCTTTGGTGATATTTCCGTGATGGAGCCATGGCCTTCATACTAGAAGTGCTAGGCCTTGGTGAGCCCAGACTCAAGTTAGCCAAAGATGGTAGGGCATAATCTGAAAACCGGCCTATTCTTCTATTTCCAAAGTGGAATTCAAAGAAAATACTTCCCAAGGAATAAGTCCAAAAGGCATCAATAGGGATTACTTTTGAGTAGGGATGCACTGGGTTACACTACTCTTTTGCTTCTCTGGCTCAGCATGAAGCAAAGTAATAATCATTTCAAGACCTTCAGTACCAGAGAATATGGCACCATTTTATCTTTTGATGCTGTTATTTATCCGTACTGTTTTTGTAAGCAGCTCTGGGGAGCTGCCTTGACAAAAAGCTGTAGGGAAATGTTAAAGATGTGAATAAGGCACCGTTGTTAATTAATCTGTTTCTACTGTCATCTTAAAACCAAAACAGACTACAGATGGGACGAAATGTGATGCCCTCATCCAGAAACATCTATTCTCCCTCTTTTTAATTACATCCAGTCTCAGGACAGAGTTCTGTGCAATTCAAAGCTCGCATGCCACATTGTGCATTTTCATCCTGATAAAGGCATTGTTGTACTTTTTGCTGTTCTTCAAACAGGTAACCGTACATGTTCCATTTTTTTGTGCTATCTCTAGCATTTATCACTTGGCCATGTTACTCAGCTTCCAGAGGATCTAGTTGAAGAATAAGAGTGAATTATGCTACTCATTCATGACAACAGTTAAATAGGGATGCAATTCTGTATATTGGGCATGCAACTGACTAGGTTATTCAGCAGTAAGGAATGTGTGCAGTCGTGGACATATTCAGGGGCACTATCCTGCCTGAAAAGTCTCAGGTAATGCCACTGTCACTAGTAATTTGGTAGATATTATGATCCCAGATCTGGGGTGGGAATAGTTGTGATTATTTCTTGGGTGGAAGTGACTGTGTCCAACAGCATACACAAGCACACACAGAATGCTCAGATGTGCTGAAATGGCACACACTACATGTTGAGTAATGCTAGACACTTAGCAGATATGCACTTCTACTATAGCCTCAAAGCTCATCAGCTGCTGTTGCTGTAAGGACTGCATCCGAGTCTTTTCTTGTGCTTAATATATAAAGGTAATATAAAGGTTTCCCCACGACTGAATGGTCTAGTTGTGACCGACTGTAGGGGGCGGTGCTCATCTCCATTTCTAAGCCTGTAGAGCCGGCGTTTTGTCCGAGGAAAAGCTTCCGTGGTCATGTGGCCGGCATGACTCTACGCCGTAGCGCACGGAACGCCGTTCCCTTCCCACCAAAGTGGTCCCTATTTATCTACTTGCATTTAGGTGCTTTCGAACTGCTAGGTTGGCAGGAGCTGGGACAAACCACGGGAGCTCACTCCGTTGCACAGTCTTGAACTCCCAACCTTGCTGTTGAAACCCCAGCAACAGCGGATTAACTCGCTGCGCCACCACGTCCCATTTGCTTAATGTATAGTACCTAGCTATTATAGATACACTAGCGGCCTAAACTCATGTGACGAGGGAGACTCCTGATGAGATCTCCAGACATTTTTTCTGAATAATATAAAATAGGGTCTTTTTTTTCCTTTTTTTTTTTAGCAAAGCAGAGGCATTGGAGAAGGCAGGAATTTAAGCCTTTCCTACTGTGCAAATTCAATGCTCCCCTTTTGTTGTTAGTAATATATATTGTATATTAATGCCTACAATTGTTTTACAATTGAGCTGGTGTGTGTGTGTGTGTGTGTGTGTGTGTGTGTGTGTGTGTGTGTGTGTACATAATCCCGCTCTCCCCTGTATGTGACTTCAGAACATGTGAACAATGCCTGAGGAGATTTCCTCAGAGAAGAAGAAACCTTGGAGGCCTTGTTTGGATCATCTGCACTTCTCAGCTGCGGGCAGTAGCATAGCTAGATGGGGGCAAAATGGGATGTACTGCAGGTGCTACAATGCGACATGAAAGGGTGGGAGGCCTCTCCCACCCACTGTCAGAGCCATTCCGGGCAATGATGGCAATGTGAAGGCATTCACTGAATGAAACGGCATTTCCTGCACATTTCAGACACAGAATAGCTTTGATGGCGAGTGGAAGGAGCTGCTTACACAGCGTGTTGTAGCATCTGCAGTACCTAACATTTTGCACCCCCTCTAGTTACACGACTGGCTGTAGTTACACTACAATGGAATGCTGGATGGCCCCCTGCGCTGAACTCTCATTGAAGGGGTTCCCTTGGCCCAGGTCGGCCTCCTTCACAAGGATTAGGATTACACACTTCCTGGGCCTTCCCCCCCCCCCATTTTCTGATCTCACAGTGTGGGCAGTTTGTCCAAACTGTCTCCTCACATGCAGTCGAACATTACTTCAAATTACTACTGTGTGAGGGAAAACATGATCAGGAAAAAGTGAAAGGTTCACTCCCCCTCTTCATTGCATGAATAAGCCACTTCAGAAAGTGTTGTCCAGAGTAGCTCAATATAGACTCTTGGGAGTGGAGTGGATTCTCTCAGAATAGCTCTTAACCAATGACCAGAGTACATGGGGTGACCATTAGGAAGGTCACCAAGAGGAAATCTGGTGGACACTATTCAAGTTTAAGGCCTGTTTTCCTGATATAGCATGTGGGGCACACCCCTTCACCGCCCCCCAACCACTTCCTCACTTTTCCCTAAAAAGCTATTTATTATCTATAAATATGTTTAATGGATCTTGTGGATGTTTGGGGGTGGTGGTGAGCAAAAGCTTTACTTGCAGGAATAAAAGCTTTCCATAAATGGTTCGATTTTTTTTTATTTTTTTTGGTATTTCATTTTCTATACAGCGGGGTTCATATATTAATTCTTTTTATCAGGGATAACTGATGTTATCTTTTCCTTTGCTACAAAAATTAAAGCCATTCTTAAAGTGACCCAAGTCACTGCATAGTGGAAAGGCATCTATTAGATAAAGTTAAAATGAAAAGCTAGAAAGAGTCTTCTGTCTAATCCTTCCTCTTACCAATGACTCAGATAGATCTTTTCAAACGGAAAAAATGAAAGGACCCGCAGTTTCTGAGGTATTTTTTTTTGTTAAGGTTCAAACTACAGTACCTGGAGAAAAAATTGCCAAAGTCGAAGAGTATCTAAAAGGAGAGAAGATCAAATTTATTTTCTGACACAACGACTTTTTTTTCCTTTTCTTGCTACTGGCCATAAAAGCAAAGAAGCAAAACTTCAACAGACTATCAAAAGGTTCCATAAACAGCCCCTTCGTTTCTGAGGATACTGTGTTTTTTAACAAACTGAAACCAGTTAGATACTTACAACCATGTGAAGCAAATGGCTGGATGTGGGGCTTTTCTGATCTCCCATAATTTGATTTGTGTGTATGTCTGTCCTCTTTCTGCTCTCTGTGCCAGGAGACAATTTTTGCTAACCTCATTTCGCTTAATCCTCTCGAAGAAGTTTCATTTGCCCACTTGATCTGTGGAAAGCCAAATCAAATGAAAAGGTGCAATTCTGGAATCAATCTTGACCCTCATATGATACATATACACCAAGTTATTTCATGCGTGGGGCGTCTAAGGGCTAAGCTAGACATACACAAACGTGTGCAAGCGGTGCGCTTTCAATCAGAAGCGCCTCTTTTCCCTTAAAAACAGCTGTGCCAGAGGGTGAATCAAGTCAGAACTGGCTTGCTCAGGGAAGTTCATTCTCTCCTCACATAGACAGCCGTAACACACTGCCCCAGCCCCAGGGGCAGTGATGTAACGATGTCACCTGACATTGTGACATCACTTCCAGGTTCTCCCTGGAGGAAGGGGCACTCACTGTGGCAGCTTCATGTGCCCCATTCCTTCTCCTACACAGAAAAAGCTGCTAGCACCTGCTCCATAACTAGAGTGGAATCTAGGGGCAGTCGTGCACCCCTTCTTGCTGGGGCCAATGCCACTCAGACTGCACCCTAGATCCAGCTCTGCCTACACACCATTTTCATGCTGAAAACCACCCTCTTTGATGCACCAGTTTGCTCCAAAATACCATGTTTACTCACCTGGTGTTTGAGAAGACAAAAACTTGTATGGCACCTTGTTGACATGGAGTACATCCAGTTAGTTGGCGTTTCAGGACAGTTGCCATTTTTTGGAATGATGTTCCAGTTTGGACAGACAGTCTTTAAGAGTATTCTGCCCAAGGAAGTAACAAGGACTGGGGAGTAGAGGGAAAAGACAGAGGGTCAGTGAAGAGAGGAGCCTTTAGGAGCAGCAAAACGAGCTGTTGAGGAATAGTTCAGCCTGGTCTGGGGTTGGCTTCCTCCTAAGAGACAGATCTGTGACTTGGCCATGCTCATGGTGGTGGCTGTGAGCGAGAGAGCCAGCTGCAGCCTTTCCTGGAAAAGGCCACAGTTACACCTGTGCTGGCTACATCCAGATTAGATTACTGTGATGTGTTCTCTGCAGGGGTCCCTCTCAAAAAGCATCTGCAACTTGCCGTCAATACAAAATGCAGCAGCTAGCCTGCTGACGGAAACGTGATTTTCTGACCGCATAACACTAATACTATACCAGCTTCATTGTCCCCCAATTTGTTTCCAGGACCAATTCAAAAGCCTGCATTTGAACTTTGAAATCCAAGGCTGTTTGGGACAAGGGCATTACATCCCAAGGGCGATCATTCTCTGAATGAGCTTGCTTTACATCATGTGACTTCTCAGATTATTTGGGGAGGGTCCTGCTTTGTATCCCTGTTTGGAGTTTTTTGAAATGGTTTAGACCAGAGGTGTCAAACAAACAAACTCATTTCATACACAGTGGACCAAATTGCCTGCTGAGGGCCCAAACTGACATCATTAGGCAGGAAGTGACATCATTAAGGGCACAATCCTAAACTGGAGTTAGGCCAGCAGAGTTAGGCTGGCACAAGGGCCACCATAAAGCATGTTTGGACCACTCTCCGAGTCAGGGAGGATGGCGCAAGTCTGTGTGTTGGCCTCTCTGAGTCCAAGAGTGGTCCAAACATACTTTAAAGTGTCCCTTGTGCTGGACAAATTTTGCTGGCCTAACTGTGCTGGCCTAAATCCAGGTCAGGATTGTGCCCCAAGCAGATGATGGCCAGAAAGAAGCACTTTGTTCTCACATAGGAACTCATTAGCTGCAAATGACAGAAGAGAAAATGTACAAACCTTGTTCACAATTTCAAGATATGAGACAGCCCAATTATAATGAGGACTAGAGAAATTGCCTCCAGGGCCACATCTGGCCCACAGGCCTTATGTGTGACACCCCTGGTTTAGACTTGTTAACTGTTTGCTTTTATCATAGTTTGTTGCCCCCTTAAATATCCCTTTATTATGGAACGGAAAGAAAGAGCATAGATTCTTTAATGGAATAAAATAAAGGAGCCTGACTGATGCCAGAAAGTGAAAGCACCAAAAGTAGAGAACAGCATGAGAAAAATGTACGGAATACCATATCCTCCAGCATTCAAAGATGGAAATCAGGACCACCTCCTCTTTTCTCATGGCTAACTGTCTGGAGCACTACACATCA
Organism: Lerista edwardsae; assembly: GCA_029204185.1. Lineage (NCBI taxonomy): Eukaryota > Metazoa > Chordata > Lepidosauria > Squamata > Scincidae > Lerista > Lerista edwardsae. The sequence goes on from JAJKFI010000051.1 coordinate 1,083,676, forward strand.
TTGAATGTTTTTTCTCTGTGTGCTATATCCATGCACTCTGCAACAGCCTGTCCAGAAGAGCTTTCTGAAGCAAGGATATTAGTAAGCTGACTATAATAAGGTCAAAAGAAATAGTAAGAAAAGTATGTGATTAGCAGTTCTGTGTTTGCTTTGTCTTCCTAGCTCAGGGAGGCCCGAGCCCTTAGCCAGGGCACAACGTCGGTAGAAGTCTGATATTGGCCCTGCATCTACCTCCTGGCTAAGAATGTCTGTGCAGGACAGAAGGGATGCACGCTGTGGTGTATTAGTAAATCATTAAGTGCAAGAGCTTGTTATGACATTCCTCACAGCCACACCCCATGAAGACTACAACAAACAACTTCACATTGCTTTCCTTAGAGTATTTCATTCTTCCACCTCTTATTTCTAAATAGAACCTTATTAATTTTAAGATCTCTAGTTCATCTCAACCCAGACTACAGAAGTGAGTTGCAATAGATGTGCAACAAATGAACAGACATTGAAAACTGGGATTTAAAAATGCCCTAGATAAATAACAAAGATATATGACAGTGCATGCATACAACACGTCTCCCCATTGCTTTCAACAGGACTTACTTCCAGGTACGTAATGGCCCAATCCAATCCCCTTGAAGTAGAAGGAAATCAAGCCAATAAGGTGATTTCTCCAGGCCCCTGTCCCTTTAAGCTCAGAGGCCATCAATTTGAGGTTTCGTTTCCCCAGTGTGCATTCCCATCCTAATGTTGCCCCGAAGGACAAAGTTGTTCTGAGCCTGACTCCCCTAATACCGGCCGGCCCGGGATCCCCTCTCTGTGGCTTACTAGAGCAACATTGACGGAAAGAAATGCCAGCTGGACTTTGATGTTGCAGAAAGAGAAATACATATTACTCACATGTAGGACATCAGTAAAATGGACACAAATGCTATGCGCCTCCAAGGAGACCACAGAACTTGTGCAATTTGTACATTTTGGCTTGATCAGTTATACAGTTGAACATGCAAATGTGGAAATGACAACAACAAATAAAACATTGGCCAATTGCTATTGGCAATTTTGGTTATGTGAGACATTTGATTGGTGGTCCTTTTGCTGCTGCTCCCCCCCTTCTGCGTGACCCTAACCAAGGGTCAGGGAGGGGTGATGATTAAGCACAGTCAGATCGATGTAAACACAGGTACATTTAGATTGCAATTGTTGTTGTTGTTGTTCAGTCGCTAAGTCGTGTCCGACTCTTCGCGACCCCATGGACCACAGCACGCCAGGCCTCCCTGTCCTCCACTAGCTTCCTGAGTTCACCCAATTTCATATTCATTGCTTCGGTGACACTATCTAACCATCTCATCCTCTGTCGCCCCCTTCTCCTTTTGCCTTCAATCTTTCCCAGCATGAGGGTCTTTTCTAAAGAGTCCTCTCTTCTCATCAGGTGGCCAAAGTATTGGAGCTTCAGCTTCAGCATTTGTCCTTCCAGGGAGCAATCAGGCTTGACTTCCTGGAGAATTGACCGATTGGATCTCTTTGCAGTCCAGGGGACTCTCAAGAGTCTTCTCCAACACCATAATTCAAAAGCATCGATTCTTCGACGCTCTGCCTTTCTTATGGTCCAGCTCTCACAGCCATACATGGCTACTGGGAAAACCATCGCTTTGACTATGCGAACCTTTGTTGGCAGGGTGATGTCTCGGCTTTTGATTAAGCTATCTAGGTTCACCATAGCTTTCTTCCCAAGAAGTAAACGTCTTTTAATTTCATGGCTGCAGTCACCATCTGCGGTGATCTTGGAGCCCAGGAAAATAAAGTCTGTCACTGCTTCCATTTCTTCCCCTCCTATTTGCCAGGAAGTGATGGGAGTGGTTGCCATGATCTTAGTCTTTTTAATGTTGAGCTTCAAACCAATTTTGGCACTTTCCTCTTTCACCCTCATCAAAAGGTTCTTTAGGTCTTCCTCACTTTCTGCCAGTAGAGTGGTATCGTCTGCATATCTGAGGTTGTTGATGTTTCTCCCAGCAATCTTGATTCCAGCTTGTGAGTCATCCAGCCCTGCCTTCCTCATGATGTACTCTGCGTATAAGTTAAATAAGCAGGGTGACAATATACAGCCTTGTCGTACTCCTTTCCCAATTTTAAACCAGTCGGTTGTTCCATGTCCAGTTCTAACTGTTGCTTCCTGACCCGCATAAAGGTTTCTCAGAAGGCAGATCAGGTGGTCTGGAACTCCCATCTCTTCAAGAACTTGCCACAGTTTGTTGTGATCCACACAATCAAAGGCTTTAGCATAATCAATGAAGCAGAGGTAGATGTTTTTCTGGAACTCTCTTGCTTTCTCCATGATCCAGCGAAGGTTGGCAATTTGATCTCTAGTTCCTCTGCCTCTTTGGAAACCAGCTTGTACATCTGGTAGTTCTCGATTCACATACTGCTGAAGCCGAGCTTGTAGGATTTTGAGCATGACCTTGCTAGCATGCGAAATGAGTGCAATGGTGCGGTAATTCGAGCAATCTTTGGCATTGCCCTTCTTTGGGATTGGAATGTAAACTGATCTTTTCCAGTCTTGTGGCCACTGTTGGGTTTTCCAAATTTGCTGGCATATGGAGAGCAGCACTTGGACAGCATCATCTTTTAAGATTTTGAGTAATTCCGCTGGAATGCTGTCACCTCCACTAGCTTTGTTGTTAGTGAGGCTTCCTAAAGCCCACTTGACTTCACTCTCCAGGATGTCAGGTTCGAGCTCAGTGACTGTACCACTGTGGTTATCAGGAACATTGAGATCGGCCTTATAGAGTTCCTCTGTGTATTCTTGCCACCTCTTCTGAATCTCATCTGCTTCTGTTAGGTCCTTGCCATTTTTGTCCTTTATTGTGCCTACCTTAGCATGAAATTGTCCTTTGACATCTCCAATTTTCTTGAAAAGATCTCTAGTCCTCCCCATTCTGTTGTTTTCCTCTATTTCTTTGCATTGCTCATTTAGAAAGGCCTTCCTATCTCTCCTTGCTGTTCTCTGGAAATCTGCATTCAGTTGGGTATATCTTTTCCTTTCTCCCTTGCTTTTGGCTTCTCTCCTTTCCTCAGCTATTTGTAAAGCCTCGTCAGACAGCCACTTTGCCTTCTTGCATTTCTTCCTCTTTGGGATGGTGTTAGTTGCTGCCTCCTGTACAATGTTACAGACCTCCGTCCAAAGTTCTTCAGGCACTCTGTCTACCAAATCTAAGCCCCTAAATCTATTTGTCACCTCCACTGTATATTCGTAGGGGATCTGATTTAGGTCATACGTGGAGGGCCTAGCGGTTTTCCCTACTTTTTTCAGTTTAAGCCTGAATTTGGCAAGAAGAAGCTGATGATCTGAGCCACAGTCAGCTCCAGGTCTTGTTTTGACTGCCTGTATGGAACTTTTCCATCTTTGGCTGCAAAGAATGTAATCAATCTGATTTCGATGTAGACCATCTGGTGAAGTCCATGTGTACAGTCGCCGTTTGTGTTGCTGGAAAAGGGTGTTTGCTATGACTAATGTGTTCTCCTGACAGAACTCTATCAGTCTTTGCCCTGCTTCATTTTGTACTCCAAGACCAAACTTGCCTGTTATTCCTCTTACCTCTTGACTGCCTACTTTAGCTTCTCTCCTTTCCAATGGGGTATAGAGCCACGTTAAGGAGGCTCTTAACAGTTTGACTTCAGCCAAAAGTGTTTTCCCACCACGAGTTGCTGCTTTTACTGTTGCCAGAACCTCTATTGTTTGCTGGAGAGTTGGAAGTGGTTAGCAGGAGCTCGGGGTGTCTTGGCTGGGCTGGGTGCTTGCAGCCAGGTGAAGGAGCTTGGTGGTTTCAGCCTGGCTGGGGAGCCAGGTGGTTTCTGAGAGAATCACCAGGGGAGGGGTCCTCCTCCATCACCCTGGAGCCACCAGCATAACTAGTGCTGCACTGGTGGAAGCTGCTTTATGGCAGTTGCAATGCAGCCTCCATCAGAATGCACTGTAGGCCTGCTGGCGAATAGGCTGAAGCTGCCTCTTGTGGGCCTGCAGATGGCCAAAGATCTGCTGGCCCAGGTAAGCCAGCGCAGGGGGCTGGAGGGAGGAGAGCAGGGGGTGAGGGTGGGCTGAATGGGATGGGGAAGGGGGGGAGGGCAGATTGGGCCTAGGAGGGGGAGAGTTAAGCGGTGGCTACAAACACCTTATCCCGAGGCCTTCCCAGGGATATGGGCCTGATCCCCTTCCGAAGCCTGATCTGTCTTCATGTATTAATGCCAGCAATGTCACTGGTTCGGGTCCAAGTCCCCACATAGCAGTTGCTGGAGCTTACCCCAGGGCAAGGGGACAAATGTCCTCTTAGCCTAGCAGTTTTCAACCTCTCCAACTCTCAATGTGATCCCCAGGATTGCATTGTTGCCTGGGATGACAGGGGTTGTGATTGTTTTACCTGTCAAAGCGCTGGGGCAGGGGTTGGATTGGGTGGAGAGGAATTCCCCAAATGTTGGAATAAAGACAAAAAGCTATCATGGCCCCAAGAAGTGAAATAAAGAGGGGACACTTCCACAAAATGAGAACTAACCCTAGCCAGTAGAGATGCTTTGGGCAAATGGAATATTTTTCTGCCAATCCTGATGCTAGTAGAGCTGTCCATTCAGTGCCATAGACTCTCCCCCCTTTTTTAGGTTCCACTGTATCTGCAGCTTGCCTTGGTTCAAATGCTTTACAGACTGGTTTGAAGGCCGACATCCTTCCTGAAAGTTTTGAAAGACGATTTTGGGCTCCGATGCCACACCAACTTATTTCTTCACTGAGATTTCCTAAACAAAGTTCTTGACAATTAAAACTAATCTAATTAAGAGCTGCGCTTGCTGCAACTAAAGCCACACCCTTTGCAAGAAGATAAAGCTGTAGTCGACTAATTGCCAGGGGTCTTGCAAAACAAGATCAAAGCCAAGTAGCTATAGAAACCTTTGCTGTTCTTCAAGTGAAGTAATGGAACACACTTTACTGAACCTGAGTTCTCTGGCCAGTAACCTACATTGACTTACTCAGAGTTTTTTTTTTTTCTTTTACACAGAGCAGACTAATAAAGGCTTAAATCTACTATTCAGTCTTGAAGCAGGGAAGCATGAGACATCCTCATGATTGTGTTTTTTAGTATACTTTTGGGGATATGATCCAAATGACTAGAAATATTAAAATATTTATACACCAAGCCATAAAGCACACTGTGCATTGAAATAAAGCAGTATTGATGAATAATACGATGTGAATACGAGCTGTGCAGATGGGCACCACATTGCCTGGGCTGTGAGGAGAGGTCAAACAGTAGACCAGTTGACTCTGACTGCTATAATATAAACTACTACTGTAATGGGGATACATGTGCTGCTAGACTACAGTCCCTTGGACTAACCGTTTTACTACATGATGTAATCATCAGGATCAGTGCTAAGTCTTTTTTTCTGGTTGTCATGCACACAGCCTGTTCATAAAACAGTGCTATAATATTTAGGCTCACTGCCTAAATATTAGGCAGTCCATTTGATTCAGAACACAATCCTAACCTGGAGTTAGGCTGGCACAGTTAGGCCAGCAAAGTTTGGCTGGCACAAGGACCACTGTAAAGTGCATTTGGACCACTTTCGGAGTCAGGGAGGATGGCCCACGTCTGTGTGCTGGCCTCTCTGACTCCGAAAGTGGTGCAAACATACTTTTCAGTGTCCCTTGTGCTGGCCAAACTTTGCTGGCCTTACTGTGCTGGCCTAACTCCAGATTAGGATTGTGTTCTGAATCAAATGGACTGGAAAGAAATTCACCATTGCCGTTATTATTAAGGAAATCTGTAGCTCACACTTCCTCCATGGAACTCAGGATAGTCAACTTGGGCAATTTGAAATCTGGTCTCTCCCAATCCAAAGTCTAGTTCCTGACTGAAATGGTAAAACCTTGTTGTTCAGTCGCTAAGTCGTGTCCGACTCTTCACGACCCCATGGACCACAGCATGCCAGGCCTCCCTGCCCTCCACTAGCTTCCGGAGTTCGCCCAATTTCTTGTTCATCGCTTCAGTGACACTGTCTAACCATCTCATCCTCTGCCGCCCCCTTCTCCTTTGGCCTTCCATCTTTCCCAGCATGAGGGTCTTTTCTAAAGAGTCCTCTCTTCTCATGAGGTGGCCAAAGTATTGGAGCTTCAGCTTCAGGATTTGTCCTTCCAGGGAGCAGGATTCCTGTAAGTAAAACCTAGGCCTGTGCAATACCACTACAGACTGCAGGAAGGAACTCACATGATTAAACAATTCTCTATCAGGGATTTTCAATCTTTTTCATCTTATGGCACACTGATAAGGTATTAAAATTGTCAGGGCACAAGTTCTCAGTTTTTTTATAATTGACACCACACTGCTGGTGGGGGCGGGGGCTCACATGCAGACAACCCTCCCTCCCATCCACCCAATGGTGCATCTGCGGATCACCTGTGGCACACTAATATGCCGCACTCACAGGTTAAAAATTGCTGCTCTACAGAACAAAATTCCTGCACATAGAAAACTAGCCTGTCAGGGAAAAGGCAAGGCCAGAACCCTTTAGCTCAGCCCTGCCACAGGTCTGTCACTTCTGTGAAAATCCTATATACATTTTCCTGGGAGTAAGTCCCATTGAATTCAGTGAAACTTCTGATCAGACCTACACCAGATTGTGCTTTAAGTAAGCAATCATGCAAAGGATTACCTACACTGTTTTCTGTACATCTCTATAAAGGAAATTGCTACAGAAATGTATTTAAATGGCAATGGAAAATCTAAAGAGGAATTTGTAATATTCTTGCTGTGGCCAGGTCTCCATAGGGCCCTTCTCTGTAATATGGCCTTGCTTCACGCCATCACTCAAAACACTGCTGCCTATTGAGTAAGAGTTGTTGTTTACTTAAAAACTTAGAAGCTTTAACCTGGAGCATCTTTCTTAACAAAAGGAAGAATGTTCTTTACACACCTTGCCTTTTACACACCTTGCTGTTGTGGGAGGAAATCAAGCCTAGGAGGCGATTTCCTTGAGCCCTGTCTCTTTAAATCGCAAGACCAGGCTCCCTAGATTGAGTGGTCCGTTTTTCCGGCATGCATTCCCCTTACCAAAGCGGAGTCCGCAAACCCCCTCTGGCCTCCCCGATCCCCCTCGGCGGGATCCTGCTATAGCTTACCCAAAAGTTTAGCGTCGACGAAAGAAAGAATTGCCAGCTGGACTTAGATGGAGATTCTGGAAAAGACGCAAACAAGTCGCAAAACGCGTGTGCAAAGAGGCACCCTAATTTGCGTGTCAAGGTACACGAGTCAGGACATTTTATACATTCTTACATGCAGATGAAGAATAATAAAGCATCCAGTTGAAATCAATTGTCTAATCCCACTTCGATTATTGGGGCACCGGGGTTTTGGGGACCTCTGATTGGTCCAAGGCTGGTTTGAGGAACTCCCCAAGACTTGCCCGTTCGCCTGGTGGGTGACTGGCGCCTTGGAAGAAGGGTCCAATCATCTTTGGAAAAGCAGACACGTTTCTGCTCTGAAATCAAGATCTCAGTGGCATAGCTAGAGCACCTAGCACCCAGGGCCCATACATTTTTAACCCCATATCACACACACACACACACACACACACACACACACTCGCCTCATAAGTCCTCCTGAAAGCCTTTGAATTTCCAGTTTTCACCAAAAACCAGGAGTGCCTTTTTAAGGGCTCCAAAAAGCATCCCCTTGACAAACCTTCAAGCTGTGGTACCCAGGACAAGGGACCTCTCAGCCCCAGCTCCCCCAGCAACACCACTGCAAAATCTCATTCTTCAAGCAGAAGTTGCCATGTCACAAATGAAAATGCCAGTGTGAAATAAAGCATTTTATTTGGGGGTAAATCATTGCTCTTCAGCAGGTACACATCCCAAAAAATACATTCCATTTTTGCTCTCTGCTTTGTAAACAAGGACATCCCCCTAGAAAGAGCACAAAGCACCTCCCCCAGGTGCTTTTTGTGTCCATCATCCACCTACCTTATGCTCTTTGTTCCCCCTTACAGTAGAGACTCCTCAAGTGAACCATTTTCCAATTTGACTCATTTGGAGGCTGCCAGGCTCTGAGTGCATGAGCTGCCTGGCTTGATTAGCAAAACTCGCTCTCTCCTGAGTGGTCTATTTACTCCCATAGGAACCTTATCACTTATCACACTTACGCTCAGTTCACCCTTATACTAATCATGGCCGCTTTCATGTAAGACAAAAAGGAGAGGGAGGGAGGAATGCAAGATTAATACCTCGTTAGCACACCTTTATTACCAGGAATGCCTGCTGCTTTTGAAAGAAACACTGTGCCCTACATTCCATGTTTCTGGCTGGCCTCTTCCGCCTCCCTGTCAGCATTATCAAAATGTAAATATTAGGCAGAGCTGTGGGAAAACAGAAAGCAACAGAAAGGAAATCTGCATATTCACCAGAAAAGCAAAACCAAAGAAGGAACATTCAAGCCAACCATCTGGCTTTAAACAATGCTCCCGTTTCAAAGGTAACTATTTATAAAACAACATACACTGATGATGTTGGGATTAACATTAGCGCATGTTCAGAATAGCATTGCTCTGGGTGCATTCCATGCACCCCCAAGGCAATTGCACACCCCTCTTCCTTCCTTCCTTCCTTCCTTCCCCAGGCTCACGCTACTGTTTGGGCAGGGAGCGTCCTAAGATTGTGCTGGCCCACAGGAGGTGTGGGGAGCCTCTCTGCTTGTAAAAATTGCAATTGCAAACCACTTCTTAAGGTATGCTTAGCACCTGCCTTTGGGCCAAAACAGCGGAGTGATGCTGGATGGGTTGCATCCAGTGGTGGGATTCAAATAAACTAACAACCAGTTCTATGTCCTTCAGGGCGGCCGCTGCCTTTCTTCCCTCTCCCAACCTAAAATTAACAACCGGTTCTGCAGTGCTGGTGAGAACTGGCTGAATTTCACCACTGGTTGTGTTGCTCCTGGAGCCCCCTCTCTGCCAGCACTTATGTGGTCCTCTCCTCCCAGGGAGGATTTTGAGGGCCACTGGTTTAGACACAAGCTGGAAACATTTTTAAAGCACGTTTAGGGCCCGTCTGGATATATGCTGTCCCTTTGACTTGATTGGTTTTCTGCTGGGTCTGCTGCTTTTTTCTATTTTTAAGGATGCTTCTGTTATTGTGTTATGTCTGGAACTTGAATCACCCTGGCTGCTTTGGAAACAAAGCAGAAAAGCAGGATGAAAACATTTTAATAAGTAAATAAACAGTGAATGGGAGGGTTGTCCTGCACCTTGGCTTGGTTTGTTTAGAAGCCTGAGGCTTACCTGGAAGCAAGTGCCATAGGATATACTGGGTCTTAGTACTTCTGAGTAAACATGTAAACATAATGTTGCAACAGAGTTGCACCAGAATTGACATAATTAACACATCACTACATGAAGCTACCTTATGCTAGGGCTTGTCACATTTGATGTTGTATGTGGATACAGTTGTCTGTATGCATGCAGAGCCTTAACTAGGTGGGGTCTGTGGGGCACCTGTCCCAGGCGCTATGCCAAGGAGGGGTACATGACTGCCTTTCAGGCTCTGCCTTAGTAATAGAGAAGGTGCTGGAGGCCCCCCTTCAAAGCTTCCCTGCCACTGGATAAGGCACGGGGAACGCCAAGCTGCTGCAGTGAGCATCTCTTATCCAGGGAGAACCCAGAAGTCTCTGCCTTGCAGTGCACTGCAAAGTGCAGTGCAACACTTTGAGTTCTCCCTGGCGGAGGACACACTGGTGGCTTTGTGCCCCCTGTTCCTTCTCATGCGGAGAATTTACTTGCAGGCTTCATCCAAGCAAGTCATATGCTTGCTTTTCATGATTTGCACTGGGGCCCAAAGGTTATGTGGATGTTTCTTGAGCGTGATTCGATGAGTGGATGGAAATTTGAGAGTCAGGGTGGATGTTGTTGTTTGCCTCCATGCAAATACTGACATTAACAAATTCCGATTTGCTTCCTGAGAATATTCCTCTGCATTTGCTTGAACATTCAGTGCCAGTAAATACAATCACAGGAATCGTTGCTGAAAACAAACACAAAAGGAATGCAAGTGAAAGCAAAGGGGATGGTGGGGTATGTTTTTTTTCCTCCTAAGCAGAATGAATATGTGCCAAGATTGTGTTGCAATTTGTACTTTATTCATGTGACATAAAGCATGTTGCGAGACAGCAGAACCCAACTGAAGACAAGCTAGAAGAGACTTGATTAAGGTATTCAAATGCAGAAAAGAGATTTTGAAAACTAATCAGCCACCCTTTTGGAGTTCTGCCTCCTTTGACTCTCCCATCTGAGGGCATGGTCACTCCAAATGAAAGGGGCAGCGACAACAGTGCAAATCAGAGCTCCTTCTTCATGCAGCTTTGCTCCGGCGAAGGAATTCACGTGCACAAGATATTATCCAGTCAAGTAGACCGACTTCATTGAAAGGAAAAAAATCTGGCTGATTTTCCAAATGTGGTTATAAAAAACAGGCTGAAAATCTCCGTCCCATTTTCCTGGATTCGTATTGCCTCCTGCCGCCTTTACTTCTTTCCGCACAGAATTCGCCAGCAAGACAGAGCCCTGTTCGTGAGTCCAAATCAGAACAAGCAACAAGCTCTGCGGAAAAGGGGGGTGCTCCTATTGAAATCCGTTTGAAATGGGTCTGTGGCATTCTCATACGGTTAGGTTCGTTTTTGATGTCACAGGGTCCAGCCAAGTTCACTGGCAAAGTCAACCTGCTGTTGAAGCCAACCCAAGGTCACTGTGTGGTTGCTTGTATACTACGCGGCAGTTCATATCTCACGTCTTCTTCATTCCATCTTCTTCATTACAAACATTTCAGCACAAGGCCACAAACTCAAGAATTTCATTTCAGAGATCAATTGAAAACCACCCACGCAGGGGTGGTGTGACCCAAAATATCGCCTGATGCCATGTTGGGTCCGCCTACCAAAAAACCCCAATACAGGACTGCCCCGGTAACCACTGATTCAGTATTCATGGTTTCAGTTATCCATGAATACCATGGATACTGGGACGCCTATTAAAAGATAAAAAGGCTTCCCCACGACTGGTCTGGTCTGGTCGTGACTGACTGTAGGGGTCGATGCTCATCTCCGTTTCTAAGCCAAAGAGCTGGCGTTTGTCCGAGGACAAGCTTCCGTGGTCATGTGGCCGGCATGAGTATACACCGTAGTGCACGGAATGTTGTTACCTTCCCAACAAAGTGGTCCCTATTTATCTACTCGCATTTTTAGGTGCTTTCGAACTGCTAGATGGGCAGGAGCTGGGACAAGCAACGGGAGCTCGCTCCGTCGCGTGGTCTCAAACTGCCAACCTTCCGGTCAACAGCTCGGCACTTTAACCTGCAGTGCCTAACCTATTAAAAGATAGGGGAACATTAAAAAAAATCTCTTTTTTCTATCCTTATTGCAGCAAAACCACTGATGCTCCCCTATCTTTTAAAAAAGCGTCCCTGGTATCCACGGTTTCAGGTATCCATGGGGGCATCAGAATGGAACGCCAGCGGATACCAGGACATGCCTGTACCCTTACCATGATTCTCACATGCTGCAAGGTTTCTGGTTTCATTTCAGGGATGGCTGCAAATGAAACTGTAAGTCACACACTTCTGAGTTTCATGGTAACATGCAAGGAGCGCAGTAAGGAAGGGAATGATTTGCTTCTCCCTTGAACAAGCAAGATGCACGTCATTGCAGGATGCACTGGCAGCAGCCTTGGAGGGAAAGGGACCCCAAATCCACTCCCCCCCCCAGACTCCTCACAATCTGCTGCTGATGCAACCCACATCAGGTGACTGCATGGATGGGTTGGCAGTTCCCACTTGACTCAGCAGATGGCAAAATCAACTCAGGATGATATTGCTGTATCCAAAAGGAGAAAAGATTAGGGGAGGGGGCCATAGCTCAGTGGCACCAAGTTCAGTCCTCAGCATCTCCAAGAACAGCAGGGAACAAGTCCTGCCTGAAACTGTGGAGACGCACCACTAGTCAGCATCAACAATATTGAGCGAGATGAGCCAATGGCCTAACTCAGTATCTAAGGGCGCAATCCTAACCTGCAGTTAGGACAGCACAGTTAGGCCAGCAAAGTTTGGCCGGCACAGGGGACACGATAAAGTATGTTTGGGCCACTCTTGGAGTCAGAGAGGCCAGCACACAGATGTGCGCCATCCTCCCTGATGCTGAGAGTGGTCCAAACATGCTTTACGGTGTCCCTTGAGGGTATAAGGCTTATACCCTCAAGGGACACCATAAAGCATGTTTGGACCACTCTCAGCATCAGGGTATATGAGGGTATAAGACATCTTTGTCTTATTCTTGAATGTTCTCCTACAGATCCAGGTTTGCTCCTGTTTCGGATTTGCAGTGTGTGTTAATCTGGAACAACAAGAACAACAAGATTTCATGCCTCCATTCGGCATTGCAGTCCTGCAATTCCATTCAAAGATCAAAATGGTGGTCACAATGAAAAGGAGGAGGCCAGGAAACCACCGACAGCTGGTTTGTGGCATTATGAAAAGAAACGTGTTTCTGCAGTGAAATGACAGCAGTTATACAGAGTGTATCTTTTTAACTCTGCTCTTCTATTATAGCGATAAATGGCTATTTAAATACCTGCAAGTTTAAATTACTCTGCTGGAAATGCAGCAGGGAAAAGTAGCAGAGACGGAGAACTTTAAAATAAATCCCCACCTGCCATATGAAGCAATTTTTGCACCAGATGGCAGATGTTTATGATGGTGCTTAAAACAAGTAAAAATTAAATGGATTTCAAAACTTAATTGTTTTTAGTGTAAAAGGGCTTCCAATAAAAGCTTTTTTGGGGTGTGTGTTTCCTCCTCCCCCACTCCATTTGGTTACAGTTCCATTTAGAAATGACCTAAAAACATCACACTCTGGTTATAAAAGGAAGGAGAAAGAAAATCTCAGGAGGATGAAAGAAAAGGCTTTGTCTCAGTTTAGTACAATCTATACAGGGTCATGCATATGTAGGTTTGGCTTCAGGTTTGAGGGAGCACCTTGGCAAGGGGCTGTCCAGGGTTTCTGTTTTTCTTCTGTGTCTGCCACCATGCTGAGGAAAGAGGGAGGACTTACAAGAGGTTTGCCACCAGGTGCTACTTGGCCCAATCATCCTTGGTAAGGTAGGTCAGACAAACATCAGTGGTGGTCTTCCCCCTCAGGGTGCTGCCACTCGGACACTGCCCAAGGCTGCCCAGGTATTGCGTTTTAGACATTTTCGACATTTATTGATATTTATATGGTTGGATGTATGCATGGGACGAGTGGATGATGGTTTTGGTGTTGTGTGTTGTTGTTGAGTGAGGAGGTTGTGTGGTCCGTCCTGGAGCACTTCAAAAATTTTGTTGTACGTTATGTATAATGACAAATACAGTATCTAATCTAATGTGCTGATACTGCCCACAACAGCCACATGTGCATATATTCCATAATTCTGTGGGAATGCAGAAAAGGCATGGGCAGCCTAATCCTATGTTCTGCCAGCACTGGCTGCTGTAAAGCAGCTGTAAAGCACGCTCCAGTGGCGCACTGAGTAGTACATTGCCAGAGCACCGGAAGGAAGGTCAGAGCCTTTCCGCGCATGCCGCCGGAGTGCTGGCCACCCACCGGAGCAGGTACGTCAGTCAGAGAGGTGGAAGGTGATGTGGGAGGGCATAACAGGGAGGGCATCCTCTTATATTTAGCAGGGGGAGAGTAACTGTCCCTCTTCACCCCTGCGCAGTCTTCCTAGTGGCTGTTGCTGGTGGTCTGCCTTTTTTTAGATTGTGAGCCCTTTTGGGACAGGGAGCCATTTAACTTTATTATTACTATTTGCCTGTAAACCGCTTTGTGAACTTCGTGTTGAAAAGCGATATATAAGTACCTGTTGGTTGGTTGGTTGGTTGGTTGGTTGGTTGGTTGGTTGGTTGGTTGGTTGGTTGGTTGGTTGGTTGGTTGGTTG
>JAJKFI010000051.1:1097677-1110393 GCA_029204185.1 Lerista edwardsae
TTGGTTGGTTGGTTGGTTGGTTGGTTGGTTGGTTGGTTGGTTGGTTGATAACAGGGGCAGGGAGGAGGAGGAGGAACAAGGAGGGTAGGAGAGGCAGTGGATTCGGCAGCAGATTGACCATGCCAGATCCTCTTCCCTCTTTTTGCAGTGTTGTCACCCCCTTTCTCTGGCACACTGAAATCACTGCCACAGGTACACGGAGATGCAGGACAGGGCAGGAGGCTTACAGAGGAGTCAGATGTTTAAAGAACTGTACACACATGCACACAAATGCACATGCACACACGATACAACAAGCCTGTTTTTGATGCAGCTGTGCTAGCAGGGGAGTGGGGAGAAGGATCGGATTGGAAACCAAGTGTAGTACTTGACACATCCTGTAAAACATACTGTATACATCAGTGACATGCAGTGCAGGGGTGGAAGGTGAGGCCGATCTGACGCACTGGAGTTCTTTAAAAAGTGACGCCACCATTGTTGCAATGGCTGTGATCCCTGAAACATGTACAACCCATGGGCTCCAGGTGCTCAGAGCCCGTGGATTGTGTTTGTGTGATCACAGCAGTGGTAGCACTTACCAAAGACCTCCAGTGGAGATGTTCTGCCCAGTGGCATCACTAGGGGCTGCAGGGCGTGCGGTCCGCACTGGGGGATGCGCGTGGGGTATGTGTGACACCACTACTGCCCAAAATGGTAAAATCCCGATATTTTCAAATACCATCATGTTATATATCATTCAATTTGTAATTTACAGCAGAATGCAATGAAACAAACTGCATTGAAATATCTGTATCCTACCAAGAGGTATAGCAAAAATAGAAAAAACACACAACTGCCTTTTGTAACGACAAATGGATTTTCTTAACTCAAAGCTGACCAATGAAACTGATGGTTCTGAGAGCCAATGTAGTGTTGCTATGAAACATCAGGGAGGGAACCAAGAAGGTGTTAGTAGGAGTCAGCTCTCATTTCCATGTAAGAACTAATACAAGAGCTCTTATTTAATTGTTCAAGTGTCATCAAGTTTTTTTGCTGGTTACTGATTTGTTGGGAGACTTTTATTGTTACATATTTAAATAAATACACAAATCCTAATGATGCCACAGCATGTACGTTGTACAGATTATACTGCAATTTATTCTATCTGGTCTGTTACTGGAAAGATCCATTATGGGGGTAATGTGCTGACTATCCACACCAGGTAACGCAAACCCTAGTGAAGCCATAGATTCTGCCTCACCACCACCCCGCAGCGCACGTCACTGGTATACGTAATTTTTGAACAGGCTTCTTGTCTTCAGGGGTGTGAAGACAGCTTTGCATGTGTGTGGGCATTCAAATGTATCCAGGTGTTTGAATGTATGTTGAACTATAAGAAATTGCGGGGTGGTGGAATACGACATTCAGTGACTGAGAGCAAGTGCTTTGTGTAGCACCACTACTTTGCATAGTGATTTAGTGCTTTGTGTAGCAACCATAGCTCTCAGAATTGTACAGTAGAAAATAAATGATGCAAATGTGTGACATTTGCATAATATATACCAGTTGCAGAATCCATTTTTTCCCCCTTGGGGCAGATTTGGTTGCTTGGAACTTGAAAGCCAATATTTTTTTTTTTAAAAAAACGAAAATTCAGCACAGTGTATGTAGAGCCCTGAACGATGGCTAAGCAACATTCATCCATTTCAATGGCATCTGTAGGAAGCACCAAAATTTCCTTCTCTTAAATGAATGGTGGTTCCTATGGTGGTAGCAACTATACTTGACCATTGGCTTCCACAAATCTCTCAACTGGGCTTTCATATCAAGGCAGTTGTTCATGTCTTTGCTAGCACGACTCTAGGGGGCACGACTCTAAGAGCCCCGCTGGATCAGGCCAAAGGCCCGTTTAGTCCAGCTTCCTGTATCTCAGAATGGCCCACCAGATGCCTCAGGGAGCACACAAGAGACCTGCATCTTGTGGCCACTCCCTTGCACCTGGCATTCTGAGGTAGCCTACTTCTAAAACCGGGAGATTGCACATACCCATCACGGCTTGTAACCTGTGATGGACTTTTCTAAAAATCTGTCCTAGCCCTTTTTAAAGGCATCTAGGCCAGACACCATCACCATATTCTGAGGCAAGGAGTTCCACAGACTAACCATGCATTGGGCCAAGAAATATTTTCACTATGGCACACATGCAGTGCCCCCCTCCATGCTTTTGTGTGTTTGGGCTTTTAACTTCTGAGGCAGGGGGCAGGGAGCCAAACAGCAAAGAAGCAGCAGACAGGAATTGAGATTTCACTCTATGCAGAGTCAAGCACACAGGCCCTTCTGCTCCTGACCAGGGATGTCACTAACCCCAGCCGGTTGTGCCACAGGTTGACCACTCACGGTCTAAACCACAGAAGAAGTCTCGAATATAAACCCACAAAAAAAAAAAAAGAGCTGGAAGATAAATGGGAAGCAAGTAGTCTTCACACAGGGATGTGTTTTTTGGAACGCAGTCCTTACCTGGAGTTAGGCCAGCACCGTTAGGCCAGCAAAGTTTGGCCGGCACAAGGGCCACCATTTCACCCCCCAGCATTTAGTGTGGCAAAGGATCACAGAATGTAGAGCTATGATGCTCCTGTTGTGGAAGGACAGCACCTTCTCTGCACATGGATGTGCAGAGGTAGCAGTCCCACAAAATGATATACGAGGGACCAGTCTACTATTGGCTTGCCGAAAATCACATAAATTGCAGTCCCAGTGAAATCAATGGTTCTGCAGAGGAGAAAGTTGAATTAGGGCAAACTCTAATAGTATAGTTTACACCGAAAGTCCTGAATTATTTCCAAATGCAGTACAAGGAGCAAACCACAATTTCTAAGCTACGGGGGGCCATTCTTTAACCAAAGGGTCTTGACAATATAAAGTTGGATTTGAAGATCATATTTAGCAAGGAGGAGGGTGATTACACAAATTCATTAGGCAAACAAAAGCCATACTTTTGCTCTCGACAACAGAGATGCATTGATAAAACAATGAAGTGGACGCAACACCCTTCCTAAATAAAGTTTCACCAATAGTGCTGTATGTTAATGGAGCTATTTCATTGTTAACGTGACTGACTGCTTATTGATTCCTGCAGTAATCCAGCAAGGGCTTCAGAGTACAATTTAGTTTGGAGAGCCATGGGCCCAACATCTATGCTCAATTACAACTTTCAGAAGGGCGGATCGATAAAATTTAAATTGCTTATGGTAATCACAACTTCAAATCATTGCGATCAGCATAAGCAATCTGCTGACCCCAGCCAAGCTCCTAAATTGAAACGTGTAATGAGTGGTCATTTAGTTTGGGTCCATTCATATTATTTGGGAGGCAGGTGATGAACAATTAAAGATCAGCAGGCACCTTCTCTCCTATCCAGCATTTCCATTTGCGTCTCCAAAGTACTAATACGAATTTACCCGGAGGTACAAGCCTTTGCACTTCCTTAATGGGTATTCTGTATGAATAAGCAATTATATTTTCTATTAAACTATTTCAGTGTAATTGAATTAGCAACTATAATATTGCTAGGGCAAGCGGAAACCTTTCCTAGGGAAAAATTAAACAAGATTGGATAATTAAAATGAAAGTAAAGGATAGGGGAAAAAAAGAGTAAGCCATTAAGCTGAATTGCACCCCCAAAAAGACAATTAGCCAGTGTATTGCTTTGCTGTATAAGTATCCTAATACTTTGGGGGTTGTGGGGGGGGATCATAATAGCTATTTTCCATTTCATTACCAAATCCCACCTATACTAATGAAGATTTAATCATATGTTTTCTTTGATAAAGTGGGTTGCACATTTAAAATAGGATAGCCTGTAGATTTCATTTTATGATACAGACTGACCTGCGGATTACATTTTAATAAATCATTGACAATAAATCTTCAGTGATGTTGCACCAGGCTTTACACGGAAGGTGTGGAAGGGGGAAGGGTGAATACATTAACAAAAATGATCAATGAAAATCTCCTTATGCCAATAGGAGAGCAGACTGTCCATCCCGAATGCAAACTTTGTGACGACAAAAAAGGCCCCAAACCCTTAATTTAAAGTAGATGCAGGCAAGACAAATATCAATAAAATCGTTAGACAGAAATGGGATTGAATCATAGTTATTCATATTCACGCCAGACCTTTGGCAAATAGAGGAGGGCTTTCTGCAATTTAAAACTGTTGGCTAAATCCTAAATTCCTCCTTATTCAAGATAAGACTTGGCTGCGAATTGTTGAAAAATTGATTTTCTGAATATTTTCATTAATAAAAGTGCCAAGTTGGTTTCCTCTCAGTTTCCGTAGCTGGCTGTTCATGAGTGTTTGGATTCCTTATGGGCGTGATGTTAAAAATGTTGAAGATTCACAAAACTCAATTTGAATTACAATATAAATGCAACTTTTTTCATTTTTCAAAAGTGCCTGCCTGGTTGATTCATTTTGCTCCCCCTGAAATGGTCTCTGGTGAGTAGCGCTCAAATGCGTCTCCGCCCAGATATCAACCTCTCTGTGATTCTTCAGCCACATTGAATGATGTTCTTGGGGCAGAACAAATTAAACAGCACAGGAAAACAGCAACACAAAAGAACCGCATGCCAAGCTCTGATTGGCTGATAACATCATATGATTGTGATCTGGTCATGTGTTAAGACAATTTACCAGAAGAACTGAAACACACTAAAGACTCTTTTCTGGAGGCTTTAAAAAAAATTAGCTTGTTTTTATGACTTCTTAAAATCAAATACACAGTAACAGCACAGAACTGAGAATTACTTCCCCTAATTTAGTGCCATGTCCTATCGGGGCTAGAACCTGCAGCTCTGTGCACAGCTGCCACATATGCTGAGCATCCAAGGTTACCAACGTGGAGCAGTGAAGATGTCCCAGATACACAGGTGTGACTTTGGCCACCCAGGTTGGCAGTTCAACTGGAGGGGGTATCATGGCGTCCTGCTCAGGCTGGGACTTTGCTGGGGCCATGATATTCTTTCCTGCATCTGGCTTCTTTTCCAGTTTCGACCCTTGGAATGCACTTTTGGTCTGTGGCTCAGCTCTGACCACTAGCTACGTTTTGATTCTTTTGAGCTTGGGGTAAAAAGCATCAGGAGTGGTTTTTGCTTTAGGTGTCTAGATGTCTTTCTTGCAATGCAGATTTGATGATGGTGACCTCTAACTAGATCAGGGGTCAGGGAACTTTTTTACCTTTTACCCCAAAATATATTTAGATACGCCGACATTACCCCCTTGACGTTACCCCCCCCCCCCGGCAGAACAAAAGAAAAATATTACATACTGGAACCCATTACTTTTTATTTGATTAATTAATGAGCTTAATTAATGCTATGTAAATATGAAGTTGTAAAGAGTTTGGGTACACCTGCAGACCTTGAGAGAATAGAATTCAACCCTTCTGGGTTACAACTAGCTTACCTTTTTGACAGCAGGTTTAGGTGCTTGGACTTAAGATTTCTCTCTGTAATGAATTCAGATTGGGGCTGGCCGGCTCTCTCTCTCTCTCTCTCTCTCTCTCTCTCTCTCTCTCTCTCTCTCTCATACACACACACACACACACACACACACACACAGAGGCCAGCAACAGCAGTTCTGATTTTGTTTTTCTGCTGTTCGCCTTGCCTTGTTGCCTCCCACCTCTCTTTGTGTCCCTGATTCCCTGTGCAGGCGCAGGCACCCCAGCCCTCCCCCCACTCGCCCGCCCGCCCGCCCCACTCCTTGGGACAGCAAGACAAGGCAAACCCAGGGAGAGCCCTAGCTGCTCGCAAGCAAAGAGGCACGTCACAGAAGTCCTCTCAACACACACACACACACACACACACACACACACACACACACACACGCCTGCGGGCACATGCACACACACCTCAGCCGCTCACCAGAGCCTCCCCCACACCTGCATGTCTCGCATCCCTGCCAGGCTCCTGGGTGGCGGTGGCGGCAGCGGCAGCGGTTCCTCAGCCTCCCCTCCCGGAGCTGGTTCGGGCTCTTCCCTGGTGTCAAGCACCGCCGACTCCACGGCTGCCTGAGTGCCAGCCGGGAGCGGGTCTGCGCCGGCCTCGCTGCCCAGAATAGGCTTGGCCGCGCCGGCTCTCCCATCACCCGGCACCGCCGCAGTTGCAGCCACGGCCGCCATTTTCTCTGCTGTGTCTTCCTTCTCCCTCTACCAGCAGCGGGATCGATAACCACGGCCTTCTTCGCTGCCTGGGAAGGGTGGGTAACACTGCCTATTGGGGGCCAAGTACCTTGACGCTTCTAATCTCCTATTGGAAGCAAGGGAAATCCATCAAGCGTGAGAGGAACTTCCCATTGGTCAGAAGAGAGAACGGTGGTCATGAAGGAAGGATGAGGGAAAAGGGGGCGGGACATACTCCTATCTGTCCATTACCCCCAGGAATTTCATTTTTACCCCATTTGGGGTAATTTACCCCGTTCCCTGACCACTGAACTAGATGCACACAGTACCCTCTGGCTGTGGTTTCCATAGGAAACTCTTACTATGGCTCTCAGGACCAACCCATCAATAGGTCAGCTCAGGCAGCAGGTTGAGGGGGGCCGCCACTCACTTCCATTGCTGTGGCCAAAGACCTCTCAGTGCCTGAGACAACATGCCAAAGGAAATTCTAGGCTGTTCCCTTGAATGTTCAGCTACCATTTTTGAAACGTTTCCTTTCTCTTGTAGCAGTAAGAGGGGAAGCAATGCAAGCCATACAGGGGTGGCCCCAGGAGCATCAAGGCCCAATGGGCCTCTGGGAGCCCCCAGTCTCTCCAAAGCCCACCACCACCACCACCACCACCACCATACAGCCATGGTGAGAAGAACACTTGTGGTTCCGCATACGAACACCTGAAAATAGTTGGTGGTGACGTGATGACACCATCATCAAGTGTTTCGGGCCATTTGGAGGCAAGGCCAGGTGGGACGGCCCAATGAGCAACTGCTCCACCCCACCCCACTGGATCACATTTCACTGAGATCCTGGCTGCAGCAGCAAGCTAGCCACTTGTTGCACAAGTGCAAGGCCCAATGTAATGACATAATCCACATTGGTTTAAGGCCAACCCTGAAGCCATATTCCAAACCAGCTCGAGTAAGCTAGACTGGCCTAAGACCTCCCAGCACTGGAGGTGACATGCCAAGGAGTCTTTTTTTTGTTTAGGACTAGCCGACAAAAAGATAGTGAACAAGACCATTCTTCGCCCACAAGCCCCAGTCATATTTTTAGTCCCACACTTCAGGCCAATTAGCAGCTTTGCCACCAGCTTTCCCATACACCCCAAATCTGTGCCAACCTGCATTTTCTAGAGGAGGCCGACTCTCTGAGTCCTGCCCGCATATCCAGACAGGCCTACACACATGCCCCAGATCCTGTTCACAATGATCTTATTTCAAGAGCTGAGTGTCCTTGCCATCACCCAACTTCCTGCTCAAATCACACAGGAAGTCAATAAAGAACCAAGAAAAACAAGCAAGATATCCAGTTCCTTCTTACTGCAGCCAACATCCACTGTTTGCTCCTGACCTCAGAAGGGTTGAGAAGACTTAATTCTTTTTTAACTTCATATGGTAAAAGAAAGAGACAAGTGCTCATATGAAAACCTAACTGTGAGCGCAATCCTAACCTGGAGTTAGGCTGGCACAGTTAGGCCAGCAAAGTTTGGCTGGCAACAAGGGTCACCATAAACGTGAAACATTTGGACCACTCTTGGAGTCAGAGAGGATGGCACACGTCTGTGCGCTGGCCTCTGACTCTGAGAGAGGCCCAAACATACTTTACAGTGTCCCTTGGCCTGGCCAAACGTTGCTGGCCTAACTGTGCCGGCACTAACTCCAGGTTAGGATTGCGGTGAATTCTCGATTAAGCCCTGGACGACCACAAAACTGTGCTGCTCTCCGTTCATGATTCCTGTGCCTTCCTAACTAGTTTGTTCCCCCTGCTGGGCCTGTCATTTCACTGGTAATATAAGACTGTTTAAGAGTATCAATCTTTTCTCTTTTTCCCCCCCAAGTATGCTGATGTTTTACAGCTGCTCTTGCCTTGCAATACAAATGACATAATTACTTGTTTTTGTCTGGAGGCGGTCCAATCTTTTTAGTTCATTTTTTAAATGCAAATCTTTTAAGTATTTTAGCCTAAAATGGCAAATGCAAAAAAGGTAGCCTGAGACTAAGACGGACAACCTCTCACCCAGAATAAATATGGGGCAAGTAATGGGACCTGCCTTTCCAACGGCACACGGTGACCCAAATTGATTGCTTATTGAAATATGTTAAGATTGTGTAAGGGGAGGAACTGCCACCGTCAGATGGACAATAATCTTCCATGAATCACTGGAAGGGGGCTGCCCGGCTTTATAAATAACAAATAATGAAGCAATAAAACATCTTGTTTTCTCTGGAAATATACAGTTACTAATCTGTGGCCACCTAGGAGTTGATCTGCTGCCTTTGAGACTCTTGGTGAGCAGTTAAGTTGGAGACCCCGGTGGATCTCCGCTCACAAATATATTCAAGGTTCACGAGAAGTTTAGAAACATGCAACCCGACAACAAAGTATGAATTATGATCCCTACAAGTGAAAACAAGACTTCAAGCACTATAAGCAGCGTTGTCATGCAGCCGGAACGCTGGGCGGGAGGAACGGGTGAGCGGCAGCCCGCCCGTTGCGTACCACTCCGTTTTGCTGTCTTCCCCGCCCCCAGCGTTCCGGCTGCATGATGCCGCTGACTATAAGACGTGGGTGGTATTAGAAGCCAGCCAAGCTGGGAACATGGTGCAAAAGGGCCCACCTGGATGACTCCAGAGGGTTCCCCCCCCCAAAAAAAAACTCAACTCATCAATCAACAATCAACAAGTATTTATACAGGTAGACAATCCCTTATCTGGACATCTGAAATCCAGACTATTCCAAAATCCAGACATCTTTGTCCAAGACCTTTTCTAAACTTTTCGTAGAAAGAAGGTCTTGCCCTCATTCCCACGTACAGGCTATAAGTTCTATTCTCTGTTCTGTGGTTTGTTCCTATACAAACATTGTTGACAAATGTCCAAGAGGCCAGCAGACACCCCAATGGGTAACAGTGAAACGAGCAAGAAGCAGCATTTCTCCTTACATTTATGCAGTTATTCCAAAATCCAAAAAAATCTGAAATCCAGACATATTTCCGTCTGAAGCAGTTTGGATAAGGGATACTCAACCTGTAGACTGCTTTTCCACAAAACGTTCACAAAGCAGTTTACAGGCAAGATGGCATAATTAAATGGCTCCTTGTCCCAAAAGGACTCACCATCATCAGCAACACACTCGACTGATTGAGTCTCTCCCCATTGCTGCCTTCTCCTGCCCTTCCCATCTGCAAATGGGCTTTCTTGCCCTCATGATGGATAACACAGGAGCCTCCAGAAAGCCCATTCACAGATGCAAAGGGCAGAAGGAGGGGATGAGGAGGAAATTGCTCAGCTGCTGGCTCTGGGCAGTGTATTGATGCTCTCTTCACAATGCTGAGGCCAAATTGGGCCCAGTTACTTCCCTCAGCAGCACGTGGCCTCCTATACACCAGCAGCATGTCAGTTTCCCAGAGAGACGTCTCTGCGCCCTCAAGGTGACTTCAAGAGGCTCTGTCTTTAGCCCTGTGTGGACACGATGTGACTGGGGACTGGCCAAGGAGACCACTAGCAAGCACTGCCCATAATGCAGTGTTGTCCCTGGGGACAACATTTGTGATCTGGAGCTTTGTGATCTGGAATATTTGGCCCTGACCACTCCCCTACACATGCAGTCCGGGTCAGGTGTCAGAAGCAAGAGTGTGCATCAAATAAGAGCAACGTGCCGCCCTTGGTAGGTCATGAATTGTGCAACCCTGCCCAGGGAACCTGTGTGATGATGGCAGGCTTTGGCGAAGGAAGCGCTTGCCAGCCCAGCAGCACCAAGAGAACCGACTGCATCAGCACAGCCACACAAGGTGTGCTTTCTGCCCTGCTAGAAAGGTGCATGTTCAGCCCCTGTAACCTTCCTGTAACACTTTCAGCACTGGGTTGATGGAGGGGGGGCCCTGAGACACAGCATTGCCCCAGAATCCTCCTAGTACACATTGCTACCCAGAAAGGTTTGCACACATAGGCAGCACTGGGAGAGGGATGGCGGCATTCTTCATGTCATGATGTCATGACATCACTTCCGGGTTCCCTCTGGAGGAGGGGATGCTCGCTGCTGCAGCGTTGCACACTCCCAGACTCCACAGGGGAAAGAATGGGGTGTGCAAAGCCACTGGCACCTCCTCCATAACTAGGGTGGAGCCTGGGGCAGTCATGTGCCCTCACTTGGCATAGAGGCTAGTAAAAGGTAAAGGTTTCCCCAGGACCGAATGGTCTAGTCGTGGCCAGCAGTAGGGGGCGGTGCTCATCTCCGTTTCTAAGCCGAAGAGATGGTGTTTGTCCTAGGACAAGCTTCCGTGGTCATGTGGCTAGCATGACTATAGGCCCTAGCGCACGGAACGCCGTTACCTTCCCACCAAAGTGGTACCTATTTATCTACTCGCATTTTTAGGTGCTTTCGAACTGCTAGGGTGGCAGGAGCTGGGACAAGCGACAGGAGCTCACTCCGTCGCGTGGTCTCAAACTGCCAACCTTCCGGTCAACAAGCTCAGCTCAGCGATTTAACCCGCAGTGCCACCATGTCCCTAGAGCCCAGAACTCTGCCCTAATTGCATCTCTGCTGGCAGCTTATTAATAACAGGGTTCTACACTGCTCTCTGGCCTGGCCTAACCCTAAGCCAGCAGCAGATGTCTCCTCACCCTATGGAAAAGAGGAAAGGGAATCTGAAAGCTGTATTCAAAGGACTGTGCACAGGCAAGTCACTGCACCTGAACAGAACCCAGGGACTACTTATCATGCTCGTGCCTCCTTACAAGTCCATCACACAAAGGGTGAAATGCAAGAGCTGGGACACTGTGATTATCTGGCTCTGTCCAGGTCCAAGTGCAGGCCAATCAGCGTCACTCTCTGTCAACAGCTGTCTCCTTTCGAATAACAAGTGGTTTTGAATATTTGAAATACTTAAACGATTAGGCAAAGTGACAAATAACATGCCTCCTCTCCCCGAGATAAATATTTATGGCATTTTTGAGTTTAAAAGCAATATGACAATTTATAGATTTGTGATGTTCTTGAAAGAAATCTGCAAAATTGGCCTGACAAATCCCTAATCCATTTATCCGGAAAGCACAAACATTACCTGACTGCTCTTAAGGAGCTGTGCATCAGTTATCAGTCTCTTCGGCATGATTGAAACACTGATACCGGGAGGCAGCTCCGGATCCCAGCAACGCAGCTGAAAGTTTAGAGAATTGCCAGCGTAGCCACAAGTTCAGGTTTAACTGACTGCTGCAATTCAGATCAGGAATGAAGTCTCTGTGCGGCTGTTCTCCCAACTTACCCTGCTGAAGATGTTCTGGTCTTCCATCTGCAGCTTGAAGTGGGGGTGCAAAGGCCTGATATTGTGTTAACTTTTCTACCAATGATGCGTTGGAGCAACATCGGTAGAAATGCAAACTTTGGCACATTATTGGTAGAAAATTGGGTTTACCCCACTATGAGGGTTTATGAGCTTGCTTTTTTCTCTGCCAAAAGGAGCTGAAAGGGAGCACTCTGGATCTGACCATGGAGGGGTCAAAGGGCAGGAGCCCTTCTCTCCAGTCGCCACAGTCCCAATCTGGATCAAGCTTCCCACTGAGCAGCTATTTCCCTTGTTTGTTTTACATAAGAACATAAGAAGAGCCCTGCTGGATCAGGCCAAAGGCCCATCTAGTCCAGCTTCCTGTATCTCACAGCGGCCCACCAGGTGCCCCAGGGAGGCATGTAACAACAAGATGCTTGCATCCTGTTGCCACTCCCTTGCACCCGGTACCAGTAGCTCACCACCTTTGTAAGGGGTTGCACAATCCATCATTGCCTATAGCCCACGATGGACCTTTCCTCCAGAAATCTGTCCAATCCCCTCTTAAAGGCATCAAGACCAGATGCCATCACCACCTCCTGTGGCAAGGAGTTCCACAGATTAACTACCCGCTGGGTAAAAAAGTACTTCCTTTTATCTGTTTTAACTCTCCCAACCCTCAGCTTTAGTGGATGCCCCCTGGTTCTGGTGTTTTGAGAGAGGGAAAAGAACATCCCTCTATCGACTTTATCCCTTCCATGCATAATTTTGTATGTCTCAATCAAGTCCCCCCTCAGGCACCTTTTTTCTAGGCTGAAGAGCCCCAAACGCTGCAGTCTTTCTTCATAAGGGAGGTGCCCCAGCTCCGTAATCATTTTTGTTGCTCTCTTCTGCACCTTTTCCAACTCCACTATGTCCTTTTTGAGATGCGGCGACCAGAACTGGACACAATATTCCAGGTGTGGCCTTACCATCGATTTGTACAATGGCATGATAATATTGGCTGTTTTATTCTCAACCCCTTTTTTAATGACCCCAAACATGGAATTGGCCTTCTTAATTGCTGATGCACACTGGGTCGATACCTTCATTGAATTGTCCACCAGCACCCCGAGATCTCTCTCCTGAGCTGTCACAGACAGCTCAGAACCCATTAGCCTATAGGTAAAGTTTTGGTTTTTTGCCCCAACGTGCATCACTTTACATTTGTCTATGTTGAAACGCATCTGCCATTTGGCTGCCCATTCCCCCAACT
>JAJKFI010000051.1:1110793-1122265 GCA_029204185.1 Lerista edwardsae
CCAGGTATATAATATCCACAGGTTCACCCACATCCACGTGCCTGTTGTTTTAAAAGCCCATCAGTGTTTATAACAGGCAATCCTATCCTATCAGCACCTGCACCACCTGGCCCAATCCTATCAGTGCCGGTGCAGAGGGGTCACGTGACCCACAACGTATCCAGCACTGGTTAGGAGGTTAAGGGAATGTTTGGCCCCTTACCCCGTGTCGAGCCCCAGCCTGCCCAATGGATCTGCCCAGCTTGGATCTGTGCTAGTGAAATTGCTGGTTGAAGTCCCATGTGGGGAAAAAAGGCTCAGGAGGGGGACTAGAATGTGGGATAAGCCAGCTCCACTGATCTCACTCCCCCGCCCCTGGGCCAGTGCAGTGGCTGCTGCCCCAGTGCTAGGAAAGAAAAGGATTGTGCTGTTAATCTAACATTGGCCCTAATTAACACCCTCTTTGCCTTGAGGGGAAAGGGGGGGGAAGATAAGTTCAGTGCTTCAGCCTTTTGGCCAGTTGCCAGGTGCGTGCGTGCGTGCGTGCGTGCGTGTGTGTGTGTGTGTGTGTGTGTGTGTGGGTGGGTGGGTGGGCGCATGGGCGCATGTGCTAGAATTTTAAACTACTTGTCCAAATTCTCTAGGTGACTGTCAACAGTGCTCTTTTCCGTTGATGCACACCTGTGAACTTGTGATTAGGTTCTCACAGGCAAATTCATGAAGGACAATCAGCCATGATTACCACTCCGAATCCATATATGGGCTTCCTGGAAATCCTTGGAAGACCACTGTGTGAAACAGGAAGTAGGACTTGATTGAGCTTTGGGGTTCTCCTTTTGCTTTAACGGTCTTAACTTGCCCAATTCACACTAAAGAGCCAGGCCGTCCAGCTCATTTTAACTTCCTGTTTCACAAGCTGTGCTCTTCCTCCACAAGCAACCTCCCTCTGCCCAGTCAAGGCAAGCACAGCAGCTGTTCTAAAGCAACATTATTAGACCGTGAGGTGGTGAGTTGGATGGATGCAGGGCACAGAATTGAGTGACTTGCACCCTCTTCCAGCCCATCTCACCAGGTTTAAACTAGGCTGGCAGATTGCTGCGACCATCCATGGCAAAGGGAAACCAGAAAGAAGGAGGTGAGCCCTCTAGTCCCTGTAAAATGTAAAGGTAAAGGTTTCCCCACGACCAAATGGTGTAGTCGTGACCAACTGTAGGGGGCGGTGCTCCTCTTCGTTTCTAAGCCGAAGAGCCGGTGTCTGTCCGAGGGCAAGCTTCCGTTGTCATGCGGTCGGCATGACTATACGCCGTAGCACACAGAACACCGTTACCTTCCCACCGAAGTGGTCCCTACTGATCTACTCATTTGTTTGTGCTTTCGAACTGCTAGGTTGGCAGGAGCTGGAACAAGCAACGGGAGCTCACTCCGACGTGCGGTCTCGAACTGCCAACCTTCCGGTCAACAAGCTCACAGCTCTCAACTGTGCCACCACGGCCCCTTAAAAGCTGAATGAGGTTGGTCTTGGACAGTGGGACCAACAGCTCCCTCCGAAGTGACTAGGCAGCTTCCTTTATTTTACTTCAGTGTTTTACTTCAGCTCTAGAACATAGGTAACCATATCTGCCAGCAGCCACACAGGAGCAAACAGAAAACATTTGTTCTTCTCTCTGAGCCTGTAGGAGTCCAACAGGTCTCTCCCCCCTGCCCTGACCCTGATCTCGCCCATGGCTTACTCAGGGCCCAATCCTATCCACTATTCCAGCACTGATGCAGTTATTTCAACTGGGCGTGCGCTGCATTCTGTACGGAGGGACAGTCATAGAGGCCTCCCCAAGGTAAGGAAACACTTGTTCTCTTGCTTTGGGGCAGCATCAGTGCTGGAATGTTGGGTAGGATTGGGCCCTCAGGTGCCAGAGTGTTTGCAATACATGGTTGGAACCACTAGGGCAGTGGTTCACAAGGCTTTTCACATTGAGACCCACGTTTTTGAATGACACTCATGTTAGGACCCACCTGGAAGTGATGTCATTAGACTGAAAGTGACGTCATGGCTGGAAGTCATATCATCAGGCAGGAAGTGCCAGCATCGTGCCATAATCAAATGCAATTATGCATTTTGGAATACACACTAGCATTCTTGGACTTCAGCAATTGTACAAAGGGTCGGCCCAATGGCCATTTTAGGATTGCGCCCTTAGTAATTGCTGCCCATACACTCCACTGCGGACAGCGGGAGGCAGGGCACGCATCTCTTCTTCCCTCCTGTGCTGTTTTTAGCCTCAACCCTCTGGCAGCAGTTGATTCTCTTACAGCAATTCATTCTGTGGCCGCCGAGGCATCATCCGGAAATACTCTGCCAGGACGACTTGCAAAAGCAAACCTGCTTAGAAGAGCAGGCAAAGAGATTACCCTCAAACCTTCTTTCTTCTCCCTTTTGTGCCCGGAAAGTAATCAACAACCAGTGTGTTTAAGGGAAGCATCAAAGCCGCGGCTGCTTCATGGGGACGCAGCGACCTCCCTCCGGAGCTTCCCGTTTCCTGGTTCAGAGATAAGCCAGTCAAAGGGCCTCTTTTTGCCCTTTGGCCCCCAAAGGAGCTGAAATGCAAACGGTGAGATGCACCGAGAAAGGTGATAAATGGGCGCCACGGAAAGCAATGCATCAAGGTTTCATTAACAGGCTGGCGGGGAAAACAAAACCCAGAACTTTTGATGACAAACACTGTGTAGATTCACCACTTTGTGGCCGTGCGCAAGATTTGGATGTTGCTTTTGAAAGTGGGACGGGCAAACACAACGAAGGAGAATCAGCATGCGCCCAATGATACCTCCTCAGTTTTTAATCTGCTACCGCATCATCCCTACATTATGTTCGGCCACAGTGCACTGTCCCAGCCTCTGGACTCTCTTCCCTGGATCCAGGAAAAACACTGCCACAGCCACCGAGGAAGGGAGGCAAGGAAGGGGGAGGGGTGGGTGGGTCCCGGCTCCTGGTCACTGTGCTCAACTGGACAAGGTGGCAGCGGCCATGGCAGCTTTCCCCCCTCCCCTTCCTCTTGCTTTCAGCTAGCAGAAAGAGAATCGCTGTGCATCCCGCATCCACTTGCCGTTTCCACTGCACCTCAACAGGAGACTTTCTGTCCATGCTGCGGATGGGACGGCCCTGCTTATCTGGGCATGTCCCCATTCAGTCCCCATGAGTGGTTTTGCACCGCATGGGCACATGGCTCTTGCAGCAGGCAGGACTGCACACGTCCAAGGTTCCAATTTCACCCAAGCGACTTTATTAAGGGAGAGGAAACAACTCAGGGTGCAACCCTAACCGACTTTCCAGCACGGACATAGCGATGCCAGTGGGGCGTGGACTGCATCCTGCAGTTGGGGGGGCAGTCATGGAGGCCTCCTCAAGGTAAGGGAATGTTTGCTCACGTATCTGAGAGCTGCATTAGAGCTGCACTTTCCAGTGTTGGAAAATTGGTTAGGCTTGCGCTCTCAGTAGCAGGCCATGGGCTCTGAGGGTCAACTCGAGCGGTCCTGGGCTCACGTGACACCCTGCTGAGGTGCACACATTCCAGACCACCCCACCACCCAGACTGCCCCATTTCAAAGGCTTAAATGAAGCGGAGCTTCTTCTGCAGAGGACAAATTCTCCCTGTCTGTTCTAATAAAATTATATGTTATCCACGAGAGTTGTCTGCTAATAATTCTTCATAATGCAATTCCTGTCCGCCCCTCCGAAGCCTCCGCCAACTACCCTGTAAGCCACTCAATTCATTTCTGAAGGTTCCCCCCCCTCTTTTCCCTCTCACTAGAAGTGCCTCCTTCAAACTGATAACCCCTTTTTGGAGAGATCATTCTGAAAGCTAATTCTTCCTTTTGATTGTGAATAATGAATCGCTGGAGAAGAAGGGGGAAACGAGAGCTTGTGTGTCATTTTCTTTTTTGTAGAAAATGTTCCTTCCAATTGCCATTCTCATTAAGAAAATTACCACAAGGGTGGGCTTGTAAAGGAGCATATGTGTCACCAATACTCAAAGCGTGCAATAAAAAAAAAAAGGCACCAAGGCACTCCAGAGGCCATTCATCAAAGCACTGAAGCACATTCCAAATTTCCAGCAGCAACAGTGGAGGTGATGGGTGAGGAGGGAGAATTAGCAGCCTGCAAAGGAATCTGGGGGACTGCAGAGCCCTGAGGCAAGAACGACAATTTCCCTGGAAGCAGCAGCCCCTACACAGTGACAAGCAGGCCGCAGAGGAAACGCTTCCAATCGCAGGCCATAGGTGAACTGGCCTCCTTGCAAGGGAGCTCCACCCAAGCTCTGGCCTCCCATTTGGCAGCGTTCTGGTCTGGACCAAACAGTTCCTCCCCTTTGGTACGCAGGAGATGCAGTGACCTTGCCCAGCTCCGCCAACTCTGAGACGGCCACAAATGATGTCAAGCCCTGAACTAGCCTCAGGGCATTATGGGACAGTGTCTCAAGATATGGTTGAAGCAGGGCTTTGGAGTCAAGGCAGACTGTGTTTCTGAGACTCATAGGTTGAAGAACCATTACAATCCACTGTATACCTTTGCGAATTCTGGGTGTCTGTCTTCTGACAACCTGGCATGTGCCTAGGGCCACATCCAACAGGACTCTGCAGTAGGCCTGGCCCAAGCCTCCTGCCCCATGTCTGAAGGTGATGCAGCAATTTGTCCCCCCACCATCAGATGTTTGGTTCAAGGGGGCCTTGTGGGGCCTAGAACTGGAACATGCACCCAAGCGCATGACAGGAGGCTGCAACTACATTTTCAGCTACACCCTCAAGGGGGAAAAGGAGGAGCTCCCCCCACGCCCCCCCATACACACACTATTGGGGTAGGTAGCAGCTTTCCCCATGCTCTCCTTCAGACATGGACCCTCCCAAAGTCCCTTGTGCCACTGTGGGGAGAAACCTCTCCTAGAAAAAAAGCCCAAGGCTGATGGAGAGGACAAAGGAAGGCTCAGCCTCACACTGACACAGGGACTTCTGGTGATGTTCCCTTGAAGAGGGGGCTGCTGGGAGAAGGTGGAAAATGTAGCAATTTTCCCGGCTGACTCACTACTGACTCCAGAAGGAGGTGGCACTAATTCTAGAAGTTCAGTGGTTGGCTAGGCGGGCCTTCTGATGAGTATATCAGTGCTGTTCCTACAGGAGGGCAAAACGCTAAGTTTTGCAGGAGCCTGAGCTCCTGTGTAATGCGGACCCTCCCCCTCGCCTCCAGAGCCATTCCGGGCTTGGAGAGCAAAGCCTCCAGCCATGTCTTTGAGCTGCAAATGGCCCTGAAGGTGAAGGGGAGGAGCCACGTTACACAGGAGCTCAGGCTCCTGCAACACTTAGCATTCCCCCGCCCCCGTAAGAACCCATAAGAATGCCACTGGGGTATAAGTCTTTGGGTTCCAGCCAGACTTATTGCCAGCCCTGTTCCCAAGTGATGGCCATTTGGTTGCATTGCTGCTCACATTGCCTCCTCTGGCATTTAACCTACTGTTGTTTTTAGGATTTCTGAGTTCTTTTGGTTTATCTCATGATCATCCACCTTGATGTCCATGATAGAAAAGCAGGAAATAAACAGTGGTATTGTACTATATCAAGAAATATAGTACAATACTATATAATTCCCCCTCCCCAGAAGACACAGGTCTTTCACCAGTGTCCAACACAGCCCTTGTAAAACAATGTCAAAAGATTTTTTTATAAAGGCCTCAATTAGCATATTGCCAAATTGTTCTAGTGTAACCGTTCTTTGAAGTCTGGCTTGCTGAGTGATTCCCCAAAGGAAGTCAAGCACTCTGAAAACAATTAAGAACAAAGCGGGAGGAGGGAATGGGGGAAGAAAGCCGGAGACTACTGTAGTTAAACTAAGCCGAGAGAGTGTGTGTGGAAATAGTCTAGGGATTAAACAAGCCATCGAATCATTTAACAGCATTTCTTCAGTGCGGAAGACAGAAAGCGCCAACCAGATTTAGAAAAAGGAAGACATTAAAGCCTGAGAAAACAGAATAACCTCCCAAAATTAATAAATGAGCATTATTGTGCAACATAATCGAAGAAAATAAGCTGGCAGACCTGCCACTTGGAGCCGCTTATTCTGTGTTTCAAATGGATCTTCGTATTTTTTTTCCAGCCTGTGCATTTTAAAAAGTAATAAACATAACAACCACCTCTGCTTCTCGAATAAAATTATTCTACTTCTGTGTTAAAAGCATTTTCCCCTCCCTCTTTGGTAAATATCAAAATTTCTAAGTCCCAAGGATATTATTTATTATGCTACAGGAGAACATATATTTAAATGCATTGTTATAAAATACATATTTCAAGTGCATTACTCCATACACAGCCTTATATAGGCATCAGCCAATAGCATCCTAACTGTGTCAGGTCTAACTGAATAACTGCCTGCACTTGTATTTACCATGTATTTACTATGGGGTTTTTTTCCCCAGTGTGCTTTGGCACTACCTGAGGTCTTTTGCACCAGGCACAATCTTATTTAATTGACCTTCCTGAGTTGTCATCTTAAAATGATCACATATGGGACAGGAATTTGGCCCCACAGTGAGACTCAAGTTGAGTCTTGAGTTTCTGCCCCCCTGCGACTCAACTTGTGCATGACTTCCAACCAATAGTAAAGGTAAAGGTTTCCCCACGACCGAATGGTTTAGTCATGACTGACTGTAGGGGGTGGTGTTCATCTCCGTTTCTAAGCCAAAGAGCTGGTGTTTGTCCGAGGACAAGCTTCCGTGGTCATGTGGCCAGCATGACTATACACTGTACTCATGGAATGCCATTACCTTCCCACCAAAGTGGTACCTATTTATCTACTCGCATTTTTAGGTGCTTTCAAACTGCTAGGTTGGCAGGAGCTGGGACAAGCAACGGGAGCTCACTCTGCCGCATGGTCTCGAACTCCCAACCTTCTGGTCAGAAAGCCCAGCAGAGGTTTAACCTGCAGCGCCACCACATTCCAACCAATAGGCAGGCCTTAAAGAAAGCAACAATTCCATAGGGGAATCACTATAAATAAAACATTGTGTGTATAAATAAAACATTGTGAGAAACATTGTGTTTGGCTGCTTTCTCACAAGATATTTTGAGCCCCCCAAATGGTGATGTATTATTGCATCTCTGATTGCCGATAGAGCACAGCTTCCCCCCCAAAATAACTTATAAGTAGCTTGAACTGCTTTGAATTTTAGAAAAGTGATACATAAATCAATAAATAAAAGTAGGGTTACCAGATACAAACTGGGACAGTGTGCCTATACCTTTAAGCATTGTGTAGAAGAGGGCATTTGGGCAGGTGCAGCTTTTGAAAGCCTTCCATGATGAGCTGCAGTCACTTGTTCTCAGCCTGACATCCCACAGGTTTGGTGTGAGGATAAAAAAAAGGAGCAGCATGTATGCTGCTCTGATGACCTTAGAGGTCAGCAACCTATAGCCAGCAGGCCAGTTCTGGCCCACTATCCATGGGCCCATGCCTAGCTAGGAAGCTTGGCTTGGGAGGGAAAACCTCCTGCCCAATTTGCCACGGGCTGTAAAGGTTGGTTCTGCTGTGTGCAGCAAATTGGGTGAGAGGCTTCATTTTCCAAGCCAAACTCCAGGCAGCCACTTCCGGCTTCCAGGAGCTCAGCAACCCAGAAGTTCAACAATCAATCAATCAATCAATCAATCAATAAATCACTAGTATTTATATACCGCTTTTCAACATAAAGTTCACAAAGCGGTTTACAGGCAAATAATAACATTAAAGTTAAATGGCTCCCTGTCCCAAAAGGGCTCACAATCTAAAGGAATGGAGAACACCACCAGCAACAGCCACAAGAAAGACACTGTGCTGGGGTGAAAAGGGACAATTGCTCTCCCCCTGCTAAATATAAGAGGACACCATCTGAAAAAGTGCCTCTTGCCCAGTTAGCAATGATACGGTAAAGTCATCGCCAAACGTCCAGCCTCTTTGCCCAAAAGGATTGCCGATCTCTGCCTTAGAGGAAGCGTGGATTAATTAATTTTTACACTGTCCTTCAACAGCATTTATTAGGCAGTTGCAACATTTAAATGAATAATTTACAACAACAACAACAACAACAACAACAATAATAATAATACCACCAGTATTTATATACCACCTTTCTGGTCATTAGATTTGTCCTTTAATCAAGGCGGTTTACATGGGCAGGCTTTTCTCAACCCCATATCAGGGTTGTTACAATCACAAGTTCTAATCACAAGTTACTGAACACGACAGTCCAGGTGGTCTCCTCCTTAATCCTTCATTAAGCAACTTAATACCATAGCAGGCTCCTGGAGACAGGACACTCTTTCTTCTGGTCAGGTGTGGGCTGGCAGGAAGGAGGAGCAGTTCAGAAAAATAAAAGTTTTAGAAAGCCAAAACAAATAGTTCCATGGCTCTCTTTGGAAAACTGTTTCTCTTTCCATGCCTTGAAAATATAGGAGATTTTGAACGTTTGCTCTCACGCAGAAGGGGATAAAATGCCTTTTAAGTAATCAAGCCTCGCTGTGAGAATTAAAAATACCGTTTCCATATGTGCCTGTCTCAAAGCAAAGTAATACTAAATACATACAAGGAAGTTCAGGTAGCAGCAGCAAATGATTAAAACAAAGTCCCCAGGGCAGCCGCTCCACCTCAGCGGACATAGATAAAGTATCCAGGAAAGGAGATGAAATACAAATTGGGATACGTGGTGATGTCCAAATGAGAAACATGACTTTAAAAGGGGTTGCATCATTAACAAGTCCATCACCGGAGTGTGCAATGGAGTCTCCATCACTTTCTCCAGGGCTTCCAATGGCCTAACCCTGTGCCAAGATTATGACAGTGGAAGTTGCCTTCCGCTGCCGTAAAGCCAGTGCCGTCACCGCAAATGGCACACTGCTGCCCAGCAATTGCGAGACACTGAGTCAGCTGCTCTGTGCACTTCCTGCCATAGAGCCTGGTCAGCAAAGGGGGTGTTTTATGGGCAGAGAGGGGGAGGCTCAGGGCGGGGGGAAGGGGCAGAAGGGGCAGTTTATAGGAGGATTCTGGTGGCAGTGAGTTGCACCAGAATTCTATCCCAGATTTCCCAGGCCAACCCCTTCTGTCCTTGGACTTACACTGGTTATATAGCTGGCATAAGTCCGAGGGAACCATAGCACACCAGGAGAACTAAGCAGCGTAAACATTTTTACTTACTTCTTATTGGCCTTCTGGTCACTCCCCCCCCCCCACAGCATGCAGCTCTCACTCCACTAGTGCAGCTTCATGCTATAGCATGATGGGGATAGGAGATAGGATTGGATTTTTAAACTATAATCTGGATCAGTGGCACAGCGCAACCCTGTGCCACCCTGTGGCACACCCAAATTTCCGCCCCCGCCTGACATCACCGGTGACATTACTGTAATGGCTTCCAGTTGCCCACTGCCTTGTTGCTGTGCTGCCTGCTTTCTCCGGTGTGGGTGGCATAGTTCTGAGAAACCACACTGAGGGCACAATCCTAAACTGAGTTAGGCCGGCATAAGCTAAACCAGCAAAGTAAAAGGAAGTACTTTTTTACCCACCGGGTAGTTAATCTGTGGAACTCCTTGCCACAGGAGGTGGTGATGGCATCTGGTCTTGATGCCTTTAAGAGGGGATTGGACGGATTTCTGGAGGAAAGGTCCATCGTGGGCTATAGGCAAGATGGATTGTGCAACCTCCTTACAAAGGTGGTGGGCTACTGGTACCGGGTGCAAGGGAGTGGCAACAGGATGCAAGCATCTTGTTGTTTCATGCCTCCCTGGGGCGCCTGGTGGGCCGCTGTGAGATACAGGAAGCTGGACTAGATGGGCCTTTGGCCTGATCCAGCAGGGCTCTTCTTATGTTCTTATGTTCTTATGTAAAGCTTGGCCAGCACAAGGGCCACTGTACAGTATGCTTGGACCGCTCTCAGAGTCAGAGAGGTCAGCCCACAGACATGAGCCATCCTCCTTGACTCCAAGAGTAATTCCAATACGCTTTACGGTGTCCCTTGTGCTGGCCAAACTTTGCTGGCTTAGTTTATGCAGGCCAAACTCCAATTTAGGATTGTGCTCTGAGTCTGGCTGTGGGCTGCTGCAGCCAGTCTTGGGTTGATCATCATGTACCTCGGACCTATGCTGTCCACTTTCTCGGAAGTGGGCAGCATAGCTCCAAGTGATTGACTGCTGTGGAGGCAGCAGGCAGGTCCTATAGCTCTGAAGCCAGTGGCATAACAGTGGTGTGCCACTGAGAGGGAGGTCAACTGGCCTCACTCCCGGCCGTGTTGCGGTCCCCAAGGGAAGACAGTGTCCCTGATGCCTGGAACCGTATTGTACCATTGAGGGTGCAATCCTAACCTGGAGTTAGCCTGGCAGTTAGGCCTGCGAAGTTTGGCTGGCACAAGAGACACTATAAAGTGTATTTGGACCACTCTCGGAATCAGAGAGGCCAGCGCACAGACATGCTTCATCCTCCCTGACTCCGAGAATAGCCCAAACACGCTTTATGATGTCCCTTGTGCTGGCCAAACTTTGCTAGCCTAACTGTGCTGGCCTAACTTCAGGTTAGGATTGCACCCTGAGACTCCCTCAGCTACACCACTGATCTGGGGACTGTCACAGGCTGGTGCACCTTGGGGGAAAAAAACAGAAGGAAATGTTGAAAAGCCGAGTCCCTCTTCAAGTGCATCTAACCTATAGGCTTATAAGGGATTATATATCAGCTTTATGTCACTTTAATTGTTGTAGCTTCCACCAAAGATGCCCGAGAGTGGAAGTTTGGCATGGCTTGTACGACTACTCTGTTGTACGACTACTTGTACGACTACTATCTCTACCAGTGCTGGGCCAAAATTCTTTCACCATACCATTTCCTACCAGGTCAAAGGGAGAAGTTTCAGGGTAGTGAAAATTGTAAACCTGTGTGGGGGCACCCAGGAAGATGAAAACCATTTTGGAGGTAAGGGTGGTGGGGTCAACTGATGGAGCTTTTCTTCCTCTTAGACCAGTGACTTTCAATCTTTTTCATCCCATTGCACAATGAGTAGGTGGCTAAAACTGTCAAGGCACACCATCAGTTTTTTGACAGTTGACAAGGCATGCCACACTGCTCATGGGGGCGGCTCACATCCCTCAACTGTTGTTGTAATAAATCCTCAAACTCCTGCAGCACACCTACGGACCAATTGTGACACGCCGATGTGCTGCCACACACTGGTTGAAAATGGCTGCTTCAGACTGAAGATGCCTCTTCCTTCTGTGCGCTACAGCAGTTTTCAAGCACTACTTGCCTTCACAGTGGCGGCCACTCACTATTATCTACTCCAGAATAACCCAGAGGCCCAATGCACTGTGGGAAAGAAAATGGTGCATGCGCCTCCATGATGCATGATGAACAGAGCCTCAAGCACTGCTTCTGCTACATAATAATAATAATAATAATAATAATAATAATAATAATAATAATAATAATAATAATAATAA